>RPOG01001424.1:111494-151694 GCA_008086565.1 Thalassoma bifasciatum | reverse complement strand
ATGGGATTGTAGGGCACCTGAAGGGGGTCTGGGGGTTCAGGAAGACACATAAGGAACCACAGAGCACGGAGAGTGTATCATACAGCCAGTAAATGGGAGAGAAAGACAGCCAGAGACTCAACGGAAAAACACACAACATGCAGGCTGGACTACCAGGAGCAGGCGGGCTAAAGCCTTTACGCACGCACAAACTAGAGGGATAACCGGACGCTAGCGCTCCCTGGGTGGGATTTGAGGGCACCTGAGGGGGACCTGGGGGTTCAGGGAGACACAAAAGGAACCACAGAGCACCGAGAGTGGATCATACAGCCAGTAAATGGGAGAGAAAGACAGCCAGAGACTCACCGGAAAAACACACAACATGCAGGCTGGACTACGAGGAGGGGGCGGGCTAAAGCCTTTACGCAGCCACATACAAGAGGGATAAGCGGACGCCAGCGCTCCCTGGGTGGGATATAGAAGCACGTGAGGGGGGCCTGGGGGTTCAGGGAGCCGCAAAAGAGATCACAGAGCACCGAGAGGGAATCGCACAAGCAGTACATGAAAGCAGATGGGCACAGAAGCCACCGGTAAAACATTGCAGCACCAGCCCCATTGTNACAGCCACAAAATGGGAGAGAAAGACAGCCAGGGACTCAACGGAAAAACACACAACATGCAGGCTGGACTACGAGGAGGGGGCGGGCTAAAGCCTTTACGCAGCCACATACAAGAGGGATAAGCGGACGCCAGCGCTCCCTGGGTGGGATATAGAAGCACGTGAGGGGGGCCTGGGGGTTCAGGGAGCCGCAAAAGAGATCACAGAGCACCGAGAGGGAATCGCACAAGCAGTACATGAAAGCAGATGGGCACAGAAGCCACCGGTAAAACATTGCAGCACCAGCCCCATTGTAGCATATGACAGGCAGGGGGGCGTGTTAAAGCCTTCAGGCAGTGGGAATGGGACTCTGGCGCGACATGGAGGGGATTTGAGGGCACCTGAGGGGGGCCTGGGGGTTCAGGGAGACACAAAAGGAACCAAAGAGCACCGAGAGTGTATCATACAGCCAGTAAATGGGGGATAAACACAGCCAGAGACTCACAGGAAAAACACACAACATGCTGGCTGGACTACCAGGAGGGGGCGGGCTAAAGCCTCTACGCAGCCACAAACTAGAGGGATAAGCGGACGCTGGCGCTACCTGGGTGGGATATAAGGGCACCTGAGGGGGGCCTGGGGGTTCAGGGAGCCACAAAAGTAACCACAAAACTCCGAGAGGGAATCACACAAGCAGTACATGAAAGTAGATGGGCACATAAACCACCCGTTAAACACTGAAGCTCTAGCCCCAGTCTAGCATATGACAGGCAGGGGGAGTGCGTACAGGCCTTCAGGCAGAGGGAATGGGAATCTAGCGCTCCCTGTATGGGATTTTCGGGCACCTGAGGGGGGCCTGGGGGTTCAGGAAGACACATAAGGAACCAGAGAGCATGGAGAGTGGATCATACAGCCAGTAAATGGGAGAGAAACACAGCCAGAGACTCAGCGTAAATAGACACGACATGCAGGCGACACTACGAGGAGGGGGCGGGCTAAAGCCTTTACGCAGCCACATACTAGAGGGATAAGCGGAAGCTAGCGCTTCCTGGGTGGGATATATGGGCACCTGAGGGGGGCCTGGTGGTTCAGGGAGCCACAAAAGTAACCACAAAACTCCGAGAGGGAATCACACAAGCAGTACATGGAAGCAGATGGCCACATAAACCACCCGTTAAAAACTGAAGCACGAGCCCCAGTCTAGCATATGACAGGCAGGGGGGCGTGGTAATGCCTTCAGGAAGAAAGAATGGGACTCTAGTGCTCCCTGTATGGGATTTTAGGGCACCTGAGGGGGGCCTGGGGGTTCAGGGAGCACCAGAAGGGGTCACAAAACTCCGAGAGGGAATCACACAAGCAGTACATGAAAGTAGATGGGCACATAAACCACCCGTTAAACACTGAAACACGAGCCCCAGTCTAGCATATGACAGGCAGGAGGAGAGCGTAAAAGCATTCAGGTAGAGGGAATGGGACTCTAGCGCTCCCTGTATGGGATTTTAGGGGCACCTGAGGGGGGCCTGGGGGTTCAGGGAGCCCCAGAAGGGGTCACAAAACTCCGAGAGGGAATCACACAAGCAGTACATGGAAGCAGATGGGCACATAAACCACCCGTTAAAAACTGAAGCACGAGCCCAAGTCTAGCATATGACAGGCAGGGGGAGAGCGTAAAAGCATTCAGGAAGAGGGAATGGGACTCTAGCGCTGCCTTCATGGGATTGTAGGGCACCTGAAGGGGGTCTGGGGGTTCAGGAAGACACATAAGGAACCACAGAGCACGGAGAGTGTATCATACAGCCAGTAAATGGGAGAGAAAGACAGCCAGAGACTCAACGGAAAAACACACAACATGCAGGCTGGACTACCAGGAGCAGGCGGGCTAAAGCCTTTACGCACGCACAAACTAGAGGGATAACCGGACGCTAGCGCTCCCTGGGTGGGATTTGAGGGCACCTGAGGGGGACCTGGGGGTTCAGGGAGACACAAAAGGAACCACAGAGCACCGAGAGTGGATCATACAGCCAGTAAATGGGAGAGAAAGACAGCCAGAGACTCACCGGAAAAACACACAACATGCAGGCTGGACTACGAGGAGGGGGCGGGCTAAAGCCTTTACGCAGCCACATACNGGGCACCTGAGGGGGGCCTGGGGGTTCAGGGAGCCCCAGAAGGGGTCACAAAACTCCGAGAGGGAATCACACAAGCAGTACATGGAAGCAGATGGCCACATAAACCATCCGTTAAACAGTGAAGAACGAGCCCCAGTCTAGCATATGACAGGCAGGGGGAGAGCGTAAAAGCATTCAGGAAGAGGGAATGGGACTCTAGCGCTGCCTTCATGGGATTGTAGGGCACCTGAAGGGGGTCTGGGGGTTCAGGAAGACACATAAGGAACCACAGAGCACGGAGAGTGTATCATACAGCCAGTAAATGGGAGAGAAAGACAGCCAGAGACTCAACGGAAAAACACACAACATGCAGGCTGGACTACCAGGAGCAGGCGGGCTAAAGCCTTTACGCACGCACAAACTAGAGGGTTAAGCGGACGCTAGCGCTCCCTGGGTGGGATATAGAAGCACGTGAGGGGGGCCTGGGGGTTCAGGGAGCCACAAAAGTAACCACAAAACTCCGAGAGGGAATCGCACAAGCAGTACATGGAAGCAGATGGCCACATAAACCACCCGTTTAACAGTGAAGCACGAGCCCCAGTCTAGCATATGACAGGCAAGGGGAGTGCGTTAAAGCCTTCAGGCAGAGGGAATGGGACTCTAGCGCTCCCTGTATGGGATTTGAGGGCACCTGAGAGGACCTGGGGGTTCAGGGAGACACCAAAGGAACCACAGAGCAGGGAGAGTGTATAATACAGCCAGTATATGGGAGAGAAAGACAGCCAGTGACTCAACGGAAAAACACACAACATGCAGGCTGGACTACGAGGAGGGGGCGGGCTAAAGCCTTTACGCAGCCACATACTTGAGGGATAAGCGGAAGCTAGCGCTTCCTGGGTGGGATTTTAGGGGCACCTGAGGGGGGCCTGGGGGTTCAGGGAGCCACAAAAGTAACCACAAAACTCCGAGAGGGAATCACACAAGCAGTACATGAAAGTAGATGGGCACATAAACCACCCGTTAAACACTGAAACACGAGCCCCAGTCTTGCATATGACAGGCAGGGGGGCGTGGTAAAGCCTTCAGGCAGTGGGAAAGGGAGTCTAGCGCGACATGGAGGGGATTTGAGGGCACCTGAGGGTGGCCTGGGGGTTCAGGGAGCCCCAGAAGGGGTCACAAAACTTCGAGAGGGAATCACACAAGCAGTACATGGAAGCAGATGGCCACATAAACCACCCGTTAAACACTGAAGCACGAGCCCCAGTCTAGCATATGACAGGCAGGGGGAGAGCGTTAAAGCCTTCAGGCAGAGGGAATGGGACTCTAGCGCTCCCTGTATGGGATTTGAGGGCACCTGAGGGGGACCTGGGGGTTCAGGGAGACACAAAAGGAACCACAGAGCTCTGAGAGTGGATCATACAGCCAGTTAATGGGAGAGAAACACAGCCAGAGACTCACCGGAAAAAGGCACAACATGCAGGCTGGACTACGAGGAGGGGGCGGGCTAAAGCCTTTACGCAGCCACAAACTAGAGGGATAAGCGGACGCTGGTGCATCCTGGGTGGGATATAAGGGCACCTGAGGGGGGCCTGGGGGTTCAGGGAGCCGCAAAAGAGATCACAGAGCACCGTGAGGGAATCAAACATCCAGTACATAGGAGAGACAGGCAGCCCAGACTCAGCGTAAATAGACACGACATGCAGGCGACACTACGAGGAGGGGGCGGGCTAAAGCCTTTACGCAGCCACATACTAGAGGGATAACCGGAAGCTAGCGCTTCCTGGGTGGGATATAAGGGCACCTGAGGGGGGCCTGGGGGTTCAGGGAGCCGCAAAAGAGATCACAGAGCACCGTGAGGGAATCAAACATCCAGTACATAGGAGAGACAGGCAGCCCAGACTCACCGGAAAAACACACAACATGCAGGCTGGACTACCAGGAGGAGGCGGGCTAAAGCCTTTACGCACGCACAAACTAGAGGGATAAGAGGACGCTAGCGCTCCCTGGGTGGGATATAGAAGCACGTGAGGGGGGCCTGGGGGTTCAGGGAGCCACAAAAGTAACCACAAAACTCCGAGAGGGAATCACACAAGCAGTACATGGAAGCAGATTGCCACATAAACCATCCGTTAAACACTGAAGCACGAGCCCCAGTCTAGCATATGACAGGCAGGGGGAGAGCGTAAAAGCCTTCAGGCAGAGGGAATGGGACTCTGGCGCTCCCTGTATGGGATTTGAGGGCACCTGAGGGGGGTCTGGGTGTTAAGGAAGACACATAAGGAACCACAGAGCACCGTGAGGGAATCAGACATCCAGTACATAGGAGAGACAGGCAGCCCAGACTCAGCGTAAATAGACACGACATGCAGGCGACACTACGAGGAGGGGGCGGGCTAAAGATTTTACGCAGCCACATACTAGAGGGATAAGCGGAAGCTAGCGCTTCCTGGGTGGGATATAAGGGCACCTGAGGGGGGCCTGGGGGTTCAGGGAGCACCAGAAGGGGTCACAAAACTCCGAGAGGGAATCACGCAAGCAGTACATGGAAGCAGATGGCCACATAAACCACCCGTTAAAAACTGAAGCACGACCCCCAGTCTAGCATATGACAGGCAGGGGGAGAGCGTAAAAGCCTTCAGGGAGAGGGAATGGGACTCTAGCGCTGCCTTCATGGGATTTTTGGGCACCTGAGGGGGGTCTGGGTGTTCAGGAAGACACATAAGGAACCACAGAGCACGGAGAGTGGATCATACAGCCAGTACATGGGAGAGAAAGACAGCCAGAGACTCACCGGAAAAACACACAACATGCACGCTGGACTACCAGGAGGAGGCGGGCTAAAGCCTTTTCGCACTCACAGACTAGAGGGATAAGCGGACGCTAGCGCTCCCTGGGTGGGATATAGAAGCACGTGAGGGGGGCCTGGGGGTTCAGGGAGCCGCAAAAGAGATCACAGAGCACCGAGAGGGAATCGCACAAGCAGTACATGGAAGAAGATGGGCACATAAACCACCGGTTAAACACTGAAACACGAGCCCCAGTCTTGCATATGACAGGCAGGGGGGCGTGGTAAAGCCTCAGGAAGAACGAATGGGACTCTAGCGCTCCCTGTATGGGATTTACGGGCACCTGAGGGGGGCCTGGGGGTTCAGGGAGCCCCAGAAGGGGTCACAAAACTCCGAGAGGGAATCACACAAGCAGTACATGAAAGTAGACGGGCACATAAACCACCGGCTTTACACTGAAACACGAGCCCCAGTCTTGTATATGCCAGGCAGGGGGGCGTGGTAAAGCCTTCAGGCAGAGGGAATGGACTCTGGCGCTCCCTGTATGGGATTTGAGGGCACCTGAGGGGGGCCTTGGGGTTCAGGAAGACATATAAGGAACCAGAGAGCATGGAGAGTGTATCATACAGCCAGTAAATGGGAGAGAAACAAAGCCAGAGACTCAACGGAAAAACACACAATATGCAGGCTGGACTACCAGGAGGAGGCGGGCTAAAGCCTTTACGCACGCAAAAACTAGAGGGATAAGCGGACGCTAGCGCTCCCTGGGTGGGAAATAGAAGCACGTGAGGGGGGCCTGGGGGTTCAGGGAGCCGAAAAAGAGATCAGAGAGCACCGTGAGGGAATCAGACATCCAGTACATAGGAGAGACAGGCAGCCCAGACTCAGCGTAAATAGACACGACATGCAGGCGACACTACGACGAGGGGGCGGGCTAAAGCCTTTACGCAGCCACATACTAGAGGGATAAGCGGAAGCTAGCGCTTCCTGGGTGGGATATAAGGGCACCTGAGGGGGGCCTGGGGGTTCAGGGAGGCATATAAGGAACCACAGAGCACGGAGAGTGTATCATACAGCCAGTAAATGGGAGAGAAACAAAGCCAGAGACTCAACGGAAAAACACACAACATGCAGGCTGGACTACCAGGAGGAGGCGGGCTAAAGCCTTTACGCACGCACAAACTAGAGGGAAAAGCGGACTCTAGCGCTCCCTGGGTTGGATGTGGAAGCACCTGAGGGGGGCCTTGGGGTTCAGGGAGCCCCAGAAGGGCTCACAAAACTCCGAGAGGGAATCACACAAGCAGTACATGAAAGCAGATGGGCACAGAAGCCACCGGTTAAACATTGCAGCACCAGCCCCAGTCTAGCATATGACAGGCAGGGGGGCGTGTTTAAGCCTTCAGGCAGAGGGAAAGGGAGTCTAGCGCGACATGGAGGGGATTTGAGGGCACCTGAGGGGGGCCTGGTGGTTCAGGGAGACACAAAAGGAACCACAGAGCACCGAGAGTGGATCATCCAGCCAGTAAATGGGAGAGAAACACAGCCAGAGACTCACAGGAAAAACACACAACATGCAGACTGGACTACCAGGAGGAGGCGGGCTAAAGCCTTTACGCAGCCACATACTAGAGGGATAAGCGGAAGCTAGCGCTTCCTGGGTGGGATATAGAGCTCCTGAGGGGGGCCTGGGGGTTCAGGGAGCCCCAGAAGGGGTCACAAAACTCCGAGAGGGAATCACACAAGCAGTACATGGAAGCAGATGGCCACATAAACCACCCGTTAAAAACTGAAGCACGAGCCCCAGTCTAGCATATGACAGGCAGGGGGAGAGCGTAAAAGCCTTCAGGAAGAGGGATTGGGACTCTAGCGCTCCCTTCATGGGATTTGAGGGGACCTGAGGGGGGCCTGGGGGTTCAGGAAGACACATAAGGAACCACAGAGCACGGAGAGTGTATCATACAGCCAGTAAATGGGGGAGAAAGACAGCCAGAGACTCAACGGAAAAACACACAACATGCAGGCTGGACTACCAGGAGGAGGCGGGTTTAAAGCCTTTACGCACGCACAAACTAGAGGGATAAGCGGACGCTAGCACTCCCTGGGTGGGATATAGAAGCACGTGAGGGGGGCCTGGGGGTTCAGGGAGCCGCAAAAGAGATCACAAAGCACCGTGAGGGAATCAGACATCCAGAACATAGGAGAGACAGGCAGCCCAGACTCAGCGTAAATAGACCCGACATGCAGGCGACACTACGAGGAGGGGGCGGGCTAAAGCCTTTACGCAGCCACATACTAGAGGGATAAGCGGACGCTAGCGCTCCCTGGGTGGGATATAGAAGCACGTGAGGGGGGCCTGGGGGTTCAGGGAGCCGCAAAAGAGATCACAAAGCACCGTGAGGGAATCAGACATCCAGAACATAGGAGAGACAGGCAGCCCAGACTCAGCGTAAATAGACCCGACATGCAGGCGACACTACGAGGAGGGGGCGGGCTAAAGCCTTTACGCAGCCACATACTAGAGGGATAAGCGGAAGCTAGCGCTTCCTGGGTGGGATATAAGGGCACCTGAGGGGGGCCTGGGGGTTCAGGGAGGCATATAAGGAACCACAGAGCACGGAGAGTGTATCATAAAGCCAGTAAATGGGAGAGAAAGACAGCCAGAGACTCAACGGAAAAACACACAACATGCAGGCTGGACTACCAGGAGGAGGCGGGCTAAAGCCTTTACGCACGCACAAACTAGAGGGAAAAGCGGACTCTAGCGCTCCCTGTATGGGATTTTAGGGCACCTGAGGGGGGCCTGGGGGTTCAGGGAGCCCAAGAAGGGGTCACAAAACTCCGAGAGGGAATCACACAAGCAGTACATGAAAGTAGATGGCCACATAAACCACCCGTTAAACACTGGATCACGAGCCCCAGTCTTGCATATGACAGGCAGGGGGGCGTGGTAAAGCCTTCAGGAAGAGGGAATGGGACTCTAGCGCGACCTGTATGGGATTTTAGGGCACCTGAGGGGGGCCTGGGGGTTCAGGGAGCCACAAAAGTAACCACAAAACTCCGAGAGGGAATCACACAAGCAGTACATGGAAGCAGATGGCCACATAAACCACCCGTAAAAAACTGAAGCACGAGCCCCAGTCTAGCATATGACAGGCAGGGGGAGAGCGTAAAAGCCTTCAGGCAGAGGGAATGGGACTCTAGCGCGACCTGTATGGGATTTTAGGGGCATCTGAGGGGGGTCTGGGTGTTCAGGAAGACACATAAGGAACCACAGAGCACGGAGAGTGTATCATACAGCAAGTAAATGGGAGAGAAACACATCCAGAGACTCTCCGGAAAAACACACAACATGCAGGCTGGACTACGAGGAGGGGGCGGGCTAAAGCCTTTACGCAGCCACAAACTGGAGGGATAAGCGGACGCTGGTGCTCCCTGGGTGGGATATAAGGGCACGTGAGGGGGGCCTGGGGGTTCAGGGAGCCGCAAAAGAGATCACAGAGCACGGTGAGGGAATCAAACATCCAGTACATTGGAGAGAAAGGCAGCCCAGACTCAGCGTAAATAGACACGACATGCAGGCTGGACTACCAGGAGGAAGCGGGCTAAAGCCTTTACGCACGCACAAACTAGAGGGATAAGCGGACGCTAGCGCTCCCTGGGTGGGATTTGAGGGCACCTGAGGGAGACCTGGGGGTTCAGGGAGACACAAAAGGAACCACAGAGCACCGAGAGTGGATCATACAGCCAGTTAATGGGAGAGAAACACAGCCAGAGACTCAACGGAAAAACACACAACATGCTGGCTGGACTACCAGGAGGAGGCGGGCAAAAGCCTTTACGCACGCACAAACTAGAGGGATAACCGGACGCTAGCGCTCCCTGGGTGGGATTTGAGGGCACCTGAGGGAGACCTGGGGGTTCAGGGAGACACAAAAGGAACCACAGAGCACCGAGAGTGGATCATACAGCCAGTTAATGGGAGAGAAACACAGCCAGAGACTCACCGGAAAAACACACAACATGCAGGCTGGACTACGAGGAGGGGGCGGGCTAAAGCCTTTACGCAGCCACATACTAGAGGGATAAGCGGAAGCTAGCGCTTCCTGGGTGGGATATAAGGGCACTTGAGGGGGGCCCGGGGGTTCAGGGAGCCACAAAAGTAACCACAAAACTCCGAGAGGGAATCACACAAGCAGTACATGAAAGTAGATGGGCACATTAACCACCCGTTAAACACTGAAGCACGAGCCCCAGTCTAGTATATGACAGGCAGGGGGGCGCGTAAAAGCCTTCAGGCAGAGGGATTGGGACTCTAGCGCTCCCTGTATGGGATTTGAGGGCACCTGAGGGGGGCCTGGGGGTTCAGGGAGACACAAAAGGAACCACAGAGCACGGAGAGTGTATCATACAGCAAGTCAATGGGAGAGAAAGACAGCCAGTGACTCAACGGAAAAACACACAACATGCAGGCTGGACTACCAGGAGGAGGCGGGCAAAGCCTTTACGCACGCACAAACTAGAGGGATAAGAGGACGCTAGCGCTCCCTGGGTGGGATATAGAAGCACGTGAGGGGGGCCTGGGGGTTCAGGGATACATATAAGGAACCACAGAGCACGGAGAGTGTATCATACAGCCAGTAAATGGGAGAGAAAGACAGCCAGAGACTCAACGGAAAAACACACAACATGCAGGCTGGACTACCAGGAGGAGGCGTGCTAAAGCCTTAACGCACGCACAATCTAGAGGGATAAGCGGACGCTAGCGCTCCCTGGGTGGGATATAGAAGCACGTGAGGGGGGGCTGGGGGTTCGGGGAGCCGCAAAAGAGATCACAGAGCACCGTGAGGTAGTCAGACATCCAGTACAAAGGAGAGACAGGCAGCCCAGACTCAGCGTAAACATACACGACATGCAGGCAACACTACGAGGAGGGGGCGGGCTAAAGCCTTTACGCAGCCACATACTAGAGGGATAAGCGGAAGCTAGCGCTTCCTGGGTGGGATATAAGGGCAACTGAGGGGGGCCTGGGGGTTCAGGGAGCCCCAGAAGGGGTCACAAAACTCCGAGAGGGAATCACACAAGCAGTACATGGAAGCAGATGGCCACATAAACCACCCGTTAAAAACTGAAGCACGAGCCCCAGTCTAGCATATGACAGGCAGGGGGAGAGCGTAAAAGCCTTCAGGAAGAAAGAATGGGACTCTAGCGCTGCCTTCATGGGATTTTAGGGCACCTGAGGGGGGTCTGGGTGTTCAGGAAGACACATAAGGAACCACAGAGCACGGAGAGTGTATCATACAGCCAGTAAATGGGAGAGAAACACAGCCAGAGACTCAACGGAAAAACACACAACATGCAGGCTGGACTACCAGGAGGAGGCGGGCTAAAGCCTTTACGCACGCACAAACTAGAGGGATAAGCGGACGCTAGCGCTCCCTGGGTGGGATATAGAAGCACGTGAGGGGGGCGTGGGGGTTCAGGGAGCCGCAAAAGAGATCACAGAGCACCGGGAGGGAATCGCACAAGCAGTACATTGAAGTAGATGGGCACATAAACCACCCGCTAAACACTGAAGCACGAGCCCCAGTCTAGTATATGACAGGCAGGGGGGCGCGTAAAAGCCTTCAGGCAGAGGGAATGGGACTCTAGCGCTCCCTGGGTTGGATGTGGAAGCACCTGAGGGTGCCTGGGGGTTCAGGGAGCCGCAAAAGAGATCACAGAGCACCGAGAGGGAATCGCACAAGCAGTACATTGAAGTAGATGGGCACATAAACCACCCGTTAAACACTGAAGCACGAGCCCCAGTCTAGCATATGACAGGCAGGGGGTGAGCGTAAAAGCATTCAGGAAGAGGGAATGGGACTCTAGCGCTCACTGTATGGGATTTTAGGGGCACCTGAGGGGGGCCTGGGGGTTCAGGAAGACACATAAGGAACCACAGAGCACGGAGAGTGTATCATACAGCCAGTACATGGGAGAGAAAGACAGCCAGAGACTCAACGGAAAAACACACAACATGCGGGCTGGACTACCAGGAGGAGGCGGGCTAAAGCCTTTACGCACGCACAGACTAGAGGGATAAGCGGACGCTAGCGCTCCCTGGGTGGGATATAGAAGCACGTGAGGGGGGCCTGGGGGTTCAGGGAGCCGCAAAAGAGATCACAGAGCACCGAGAGGGAATCAGACATCCAGTACATAGGAGAGACAGGCAGCCCAGACTCAGCGTAAATAGACACGACATGCAGGCGACACTAAGAGGAGGGGGCGGGCTAAAGCCTTTACGCAGCCACATCCTTGAGGGATAAGCGGAAGCTAGCGCTTCCTGGGTGGGATATTAGGGCACCTGAGGGGGGCCTGGGGGTTCAGGGAGCCACAAAAGTAACCACAAAACTCCGAGAGGGAATCACACAAGCAGTACATGGAAGCAGATGGCCACATAAACCACCCGTAAAAAAAACTGAAGCACGAGCCCCAGTCTAGCATATGACAGGCAGGGGGAGAGCGTAAAAGCCTTCAGGAAGAGGGAATGGGACTCTAGCGCTCCCTGTATGGGATTTGAGGGCACCTGAGGGGGACCTGGGGGTTCAGGAAGACACATAAGGAACCACAGAGCACGGAGAGTGTATCATACAGCCAGTAAATGGGAGAGATACACAGCCAGAGACTCACCGGAAAAAACACACAACATGCAGGCTGGACTACGAGGAGGGGGCGGGCTAAAGCCTTTACGCAGCCACATACTAAAGTGATAACCGGACGCTAGCGCTCCCTGGGTGGGATATAGAAGCACGTGAGGGGGGCCTGGGGGTTCAGGAAGCCGCAAAAGAGATCACAGAGCACCGAGAGGGAATCGCACAAGCAGTACATGAAAGTAGATGGTGTAGCGTGAATTGGTCTGAGATGTTAAATTACCAATGAATAAATAATTAGTTAATAGCAGAATGCCAGCATTCAAAACTTAATAAATAAACGAAGTTATAAACTTCAGGATTTTATACTTAAACTTAACAATATGCTAGTTTAAATATTCCTCGGGGCACCTCCCAATTTTAATAAAAACAGGGAAAATTAAAATAACCAGTCTTTTAATCTGAAAGGTTGCTACACGTATATGAGATCTTGGACTCGGTAACATAGGCCCTTAATTTTCAAACCACACACACATAACACAAACAACGACGGTCTTTTAAGGTGAATTTATTTACTAACTAATAGGTGAACATACAAAATAGAATATGAAATGGTGATGATAATAAATGAATATATGAATATATATATGGGAATATAAAAAGACAAAGAATATATGAAACAGGAATAAGAACGAGTTTCTGATTGTGATAAAAACCGGAACACAGGCAAAATGGAAAGTCAGACAATGATCAGAGCAGGGACCAACTAAAGTTAAACCTTTGCAAAAAACCCCAATTTCTGGCATCGACTCTGAAATACAAGGACAAGCAAAGTGTCTTACTGAGGCAGAGGATTGGCGTGAAGAGTCAGGTGTTGTGGGAGGTGAAGAGAAGTTCGGGATGTTGACAGCTGGAACGGATGACGCTGAGAGCTGGAACAGCTGATCGGATCGATGAAGGCTCTAGCGGGTCGGCGTGGCTCGGCGTGGCTCAGCGTGGCTCAGCGTGGCTCGGCGTGGCTCGGCGTCCTCGTTGCTAGGCGACGTGTAGGTTCGTGCAGGCCCACGTGGTGCGGCGTCTTCATTGCCAGGCGATGTCTGCGTGCGTGAAGGCCCACGTGGTGTGGCACAGCCAGTAGGAGTGGAGCAGTTGCTTCGCTCCGGTCGCGGTGCCTGCAGATTGGATGTGGCTTCTCCCGTCACGCTGATGGAAGCAGGGGGGCCATTGAACTCTGGACCCAGCGGCTGGAAGCGAAGCGGGCCTCCAACGAAGAGCGAGAGACAGAGTCTTTGGAACTTTGCGAAGTAGCAGGGCTTGGTTCACTCGTCAGAGTGGCCGTAGCGATGTCAACAGATCAGCGTTCAGGAAGGAAGAGACAGGAAGAGAGCCGTGTTGCATCTGCACCCAGCACACAGAGAGAGTCTTTGAATCTCCGCGGGAAACAGCAGGAGAAGGGTGCGGCTCCGTCAGGGAGGTTGCTGTGGAGACGTTGACAGACCAGAGTTTCGGATGGAAGAAAGTGCAAGAGAGAGAGAGTGTCTTGGGGAGCTCTGGTTTTATCTGACCTCCAACACCTACTTCAAGTTGACACCACCTACAAAGGCGGTTCCTTTGGTCTTGCCAGCCAGAAATCTTTAATTGAGTTTAACTTTCACCACTTTAATTACACATACATGATTTTACCATACTTTTACCCTCCAGGTCCACTGCTCTTGAATAAGCCCAAACAAAGCGTTATTTTATTGGAACCTAAGCACAGTTATTACATCTCCAATAAAAGAAAATCTTTATTACACATGGTACTGTAGCCCAAACACATTATCCATGAAAGACATTATGGTAGGTGAGTACAGGTTTACATGTATTAAAATATCTGTGCATTTAAAGACATTTTTCAATCATATTACACACACAGTGAGATGGGGGTTCCTTGAAACAGTCCAACCAAATTTCTTGGATGCCAGAGGTGTCTCATCACAGTTGTTTTCCACTCAGAGAGGGGCCAGAAGGGGACTCCCGGAGGTCGTAATTTTTAGGGCTCGAAGATAAGAAACACCCTAGAAAACACTTATCAGGGTTTCGTTACAACCAACTCTTTGTTTGTTCGTTAACAGAGAGACTCCTTGGCGCCCACAGAGATGACCTTTTGGTGACACGAGTCCATTTGCAGGATTTAGGCTTACACAAAACAGATGATTCCTTCTGCATCCTTGACACCTGTCGTAAACTTGATTCAGGATATTGACACTTTAGTACTCATTTCTGAGAACCAAGCTATAGTCTGAGTTGTTTTTCAACTGGATCTTCCGTTGTCCGTTAATCAGAAATCAAGCAGCCAAAGAGTAATGGTGAGGAGTGTGTTTTGCCTGTCTCAGATGACACAAAACAGACCTGTTTACCTCTGGTGTTCTGCGAGGCAGTAACTGAATTCGTATAGTGAAGATTCCTGATTGAACCTCAGGATCCACACTACAATGGCCATATAAACCACCCGTTAAACACTGGAACACGAGCCCCAGTCTTGCATATGACAGGCAAGGGGGGCGTGGTAAAGCCTTCAGGAAGAGGGAATGTGACTCAAGCGCTCCCTGTATGGGATTTTAGGGCACCTGAGGGGGGCCTGGGGGTTCAGGGAGCCCCAGAAGGGGTCACAAAACTCCGAGAGGGAATCACACAAGCAGTACATGGAAGCAGATGGCCACATAAACCACCCGTAAAAAAAACTGAAGCACGAGCCCCAGTCTAGCATATGACAGGCAGGGGGAGAGCGTAAAAGCCTTCAGGAAGAGGGAATGGGACTCTAGCGCTGCCTTCATGGGATTTTAGGGCACCTGAGGGGGGTCTGGGTGTCCAGGAAGACACATATGGAACCACAGAGCACGGAGAGTGTATCATACAGCCAGTACATGGGAGAGAAAGACAGCCAGAGACTCAACAGAAAAACACACAACATGCAGGCTGGACTACCAGGAGGAGGCGGGCTAAAGCCTTTACGCACGCACAGACTAGAGAGATAAGCGGACGCTAGCGCTCCCTGGGTGGGATATAGAAACACGTGAGGGGGGCCTGGGGGTTCAGGGAGCCGCAAAAGAGATCACAGAGCACCGAGAGGGAATCGCAAAAGCAGTACATGGAAGTAGATGGGCATATAAACCACCCGTTAAACACTGAAACACGAGCCCCAGTCTTGCATATGACAGGCAGGGGGGCGCGTAAAAGCCTTCAGGTAGAGGGAATGGGACTCTAGCGCTCCCTGTATGGGATTTGAGGGCACCTGAGGGGGGCCTGGGGGTTCAGGGAGGCATATAAGGAACCACAGAGCACGGAGAGTGTATCAAACAGCCAGTAAATGGGAGAGAAACACAGCCAGAGACTCACCGGAAAAACACACAACATGCAGGCTGGACTACGAGGAGGGGGCGGGCTAAAGCCTTTACGCAGCCACAAACTAGAGGGATAAGCGGACGCTGGCGCTCCCTGTATGGGATTTTAGGGCACCTGAGGGGGGCCTGGGGGTTCAGGGAGCCGCAAAAGAGATCACAGAGCACCGTGAGGGAATCAAACATCCAGAACATAGGAGAGACAGGCAGCCCAGACTCAGCGTAAATAGACACGACATGCAGGCGACACTACGAGGAGGGGGCGGGCTAAAGCCTTTACGCAGCCACATACTAGAGGGATAAGCGGAAGCTAGCGCTCCCTGGGTGGGATATAAGGGCACCTGAGGGGGGCCTGGGGGTTCAGGGAGCCACAAAAGTAACCACAAAACTCCGAGAGGGAATCACACAAGCAGTACATGAAAGTAGATGGGCACATAAACCACCCGTTAAACACTGAAGCACGAGCGCCAATCTCGCATATGACAGGCAGGGGGAGGGGGCGGGAAAGCCTTCAGGCAGAGGGAATGGGACTCTAGCGCGACCTGTATGGGATTTTAGGGCACCTGAGGGGGGCCTGGGGGTTCAGGAAGCAGCAAAAGAGATCACAGAGCACCGTGAGGGAATCACACAAGCAGTACATGGAAGCAGATGGCCACATAAACCACCCCTTAAACACTGAAGCACGAGCCCCAGTCTAGCATATGACAGGCAGGGGGAGAGCGTAAAAGCATTAAGGAAGAGGGAATGGGACTCTAGCGCTGCCTTCATGGGATTTTAGGGCACCTGAGGGGGGTCTGGGTGTTCAGGAAGACACATAAGGAACCACAGAGCACGGAGAGTGTATCATACAGCCAGTACGTGGGAGAGAAAGACAGCCAGAGACTCAACGGAAAAACACACAACATGCAGGCTGGACAACCAGGAGGAGGCGGGCTAAAGCCTATACGCACGCACAGACTAGAGGGACAAGCGGACGCTAGCGCTCCCTGGGTGGGATATAGAAGCACGTGAGGGGGGCCTGGGGGTTCAGGGAGCCCCAGAAGGGGTCACAAAACTCCGAGAGGGAATCACACAAGCAGTACATGAAAGTAGACGGGCACATAAACCACCGGTTAAACACTGAAACACGAGCCCCAGTCTTGCACATGACAGGCAGGGGGGATGGGACTCTGGCGCTCCCTGTATGGGATTTGAGGGCACCTTAGGGGGGCCTGGGGGTTCAGGGAGCCACAAAAGTAACCACAAAACTCCGAGAGGGAATCACACAAGCAGTACATGGAAGCAGATGGCCACATAAACCATCCGTTAAACAGTGAAGAACGAGCCCCAGTCTAGCATATGACAGGCAGGGGGAGAGCGTAAAAGCATTCAGGAAGAGGGAATGGGACTCTAGCGCTCCCTGTATGGGATTTTAGGGGCACCTGAGGGGGGCCTGGGGGTTCAGGGAGCCCCAGAAGGGGTCACAAAACTCCGAGAGGGAATCACACAAGCAGTACATGGAAGCAGATGGCCACATAAACCACCCGTTAAAAACTGAAGCACGAGCCCCAGTCTAGCATATGACAGGCAGGGGGAGAGCGTAAAAGCATTAAGGAAGAGGGAATGGGACTCTAGCGCTGCCTTCATGGGATTGTAGGGCACCTGAAGGGGGTCTGGGGGATCAGGAAGACACATAAGGAACCACAGAGCACGGAGAGTGTATCATACAGCCAGTAAATGGGAGAAAAGACAGCCAGAGACTCAACGGAAAAACACACAACATGCAGGCTGGACTACCAGGAGGAGGCGGGCTAAAGCCTTTACGCACGCACAAAATAGAGGGATAAGCGGACGCTAGCGCTCCCTGGGTGGGATATAGAAGCACGTGAGGGGGGCCTGGGGGTTCAGGGAGCCGCAAAAGAGATCACAGAGCACCGAGAGGGAATCGCACAAGCAGTACATGGAAGTAGATGGGCACATAAACCACCCGTTAAACACTGAAGCACGAGCCCAGGTCTAGTATGTGACAGGCAGGGGGGCGTGGTAAAGCCTTCAGGCAGAGGGAATGGGACTCTGGCGCTCCCTGTATGGGATTTGAGGGCACCTGAGGGGGGCCTGGGGGTTCAGGGAGACATATAAGGAACCACAGAGCACGGAGAGTGTACCATACATCCAGTAAATGGGAGAGAAAGACAGCCAGAGACTTAACGGAAAAACACACAACATGCTGGCTGGACTACCAGGAGGAGGCGGGCTAAAGCCTTTACGCACGCACAAACTAGAGGGATATCCGGACGCTAGCGCTCCCTGGGTGGGATTTGAGGGCACCTGAGGGGGACCTGGGGGTTCAGGGAGCCGCAAAAGAAATCACAGAGCACCGTGAGGTAATCAAACATCCAGTACATAGGAGAGAAAGGCAGCCCAGACTCGGCGTAAATAGACACGACATGCAGGCGACACTACGAGGAGGGGGCGGGCTAAAGCCTTTACGCAGCCACATACTAGAGGGATAAGCGGAAGCTAGCGCTTCCTGGGTGGGATATAAGGGCACCTGAGGGGGGCCTGGGGGTTCGGGGAGCCACAAAAGTAACCACAAAACTCCGAGAGGGAATCACACAAGCAGTACATGAAAGTAGATGGGCACTTAAACCACCCGTTAAACACTGAAATATGAGCCCCAGTCTTGCATATGACAGGCAGGGGGGTGTGGTTAAGCCTTCAGGAAGAGGGAATGGGACTCTAGCGCGACCTTTATGGGATTTTAGGGCACCTGAGGGGGGCCTGGGGGTTCAGGGAGCCAAAAAAGTAACCACAAAAAACTCCGAGAGGGAATCACACAAGCAGTACATGAAAGTAGATGGGCACATAAACCACCCGTTAAACACTGAAGCACGAGCCCCAGTCTAGCATATGACATGCAGGGGGAGAGCGTAAAAGCCTTCAGGCAGAGGGAATGGGACTCTGGCGCTCCCTGTATGGGATTTGAGGGCACCTGAGGGGGGCCTGGGGGTTCAGGGAGCCACAAAAGGAACCACAGAGCACCGAGAGTGGATCATACAGCCAGTAAATGGGAGAGACACACAGCCAGAGTCTCACCGGAAAAACACACAACATGCAGGCGACACTACAAGAAGGGGGCGGGCTAAAGCCTTTACGCAGCCACAAACTAGAGGGATAAGCGGACGCTGGCGCTCCATGGGTGGGATATAAGGGCACCTGAGGGGGGCCTGGGGGTTCAGAGAGCCACAAAAGTAACCACAAAACTCCGAGAGGGAATCACACAAGCAGTACATGGAAGTAGATGGGCACATAAACCACCCGTTAAACACTGAAGCAGGGGCCCAAGTCTAGTATGTGACAGGCAGGGGGGCGCGTAAAGGCCTTCAGGCAGAGGGAATGGGACTCTAACGCTCCCTGTATGGGATTTGAGGGCACCTGAGGGGGAACTGAGGTTTCAGGAAGACACATAAGGAACCACAGAGCACGGAGAGTGTATCATACAGCCAGTAAATGGGAGAGATACACAGCCAGAGACTCACCGGAAAAACACACAACATGCAGGTTGGACTCCGAGGAGGGGGCGGGCTAAAGCCTTTACGCAGCCACATACTAGAGGGATAACCGGACGCTAGCGCTCCCTGGGTGGGATTTGAGGGCACCTGAGGGGGACCTGGGGGTTCAGGGAGCCACAAAAGTAACCACAAAACTCCGAGAGGGATTCACACAAGCAGTACATGGAAGTAGATGGGCACATAAACCACCCGTTATACACTGAAGCACGAGCCCAAGTCTAGTATATGACAGGCAGGTGGGCGCGTAAAAGCCTTCAGGCAGAGGGAATGGGACTCTAGCGCGACCTTTATGGGATTTGAGGGCACCTGAGGGGGGCCTGGGGGTTCAGGGAGCCCCAGAAGGGGTAACAAAACTCCGAGAGGGAATCACACAAGCAGTACATGGAAGCAGATGGCCACATAAACCACCCGTTAAACAGTGAAGAACGAGCCCCAGTCTAGCATATGACAGGCAGGGGGAGTGCGTTAAAGCCTTCAGGAAGAGGGAATGGGACTCTAGCGCTCCCTGTATGGGATTTGAGGGCACCTGAGGGGGACCTGGGGGTTCAGGAAGACACATAAGGAACCACAGAGCACGGAGAGTGTATCATACAGCCAGTAAATGGGAGAGATACACAGCCAGAGACTCACCGGAAAAAACACACAACATGCAGGCTGGACTACCAGGAGGAGGCGGGCTAAAGCCTTTACGCACGCACAGACTAGAGAGATAAGCGGACGCTAGCGCTCCCTGGGTGGGATATAAGGGCACCTGAGGGGGGCCTGGGGGTTCAGGGAGCCACAAAAGTAACCACAAAACTCCGAGAGGGAATCACACAAGCAGTACATTGAAGCAGATGGCCACATAAACCACCCGTTAAACACTGAAGCACGAGCCCCAGTCTAGTATATGACAGGCAGGGGGGCGCGTAAAAGCCTTCAGGCAGAGAGAATGGGACTCTAGCGCTCCCTGGGTTGGATGTGGAAGCACCTGAGGGGGGCCTTGGGGTTCAGGGAGACACAAAAGTAACCACAAAACTCCGAGAGGGAATCACACAAGCAGTACATGAAAGCAGATGGGCACAGAAGCCACCGGTAAAACATTGCAGCACCAGCCCCAGTGTAGCATATGACACGCAGGGGGGCGTGTTTAAGCCTTCAGGCAGTAGGAAAGGGAGTCTAGCGCGACATGGAGGGGATTTGAGGGCACCTGAGGGGGGCCTGGGGGTTCAGGGAGCCGCAAAAGAGATCACAGAGCACCGAGAGGGAATCGCACAAGCAGTACATGGAAGTAGATTGGCACATAAACCACCCGTTAAACACTGAAACACGAGCCCCAGTCTTGCATATGACAGGCAGGGGGGCGTGGTAAAGCCTTCAGGCAGAGGGAATGGGACTCTGGCGCTCCCTGTATGGGATTTTAGGGCACCTGAGGGGGACCTGGGGGTTCAGGGAGACACAAAAGGAACCACAGAGCACCGAGAGTGGATCATACAGCCAGTTAATGGGAGAGAAACACAGCCAGAGACTCACCGGAAAAACACACAACATGCAGGCAACACTACGAGGAGGGGGCGGGCTAAAGCCTTTATGCAGCCACATACTAGAGGGATAAGCGGAAGCTAGCGCTTCCTGGGTGGGATATAAGGGCAACTGAGGGGGGCCTGGGGGTTCAGGGAGCCCCAGAAGGAGTCAAAAAACTCCGAGAGGGAATCACACAAGCAGTACATGAAAGTAGACGGGCACATAAACCACCGGTTAAACACTGAAACACGAGCCCCAGTCTTGCATATGACAGGCAGGGGGGCGTGGTAAAGCCTTCAGGCAGAGGGAATGGGACTCTGGCGCTCCCTGTATGGGATTTGAGGGCACCTGAGGGGGACCTGGGGGTTCAGGGAGACACAAAAGGAACCACAGAGCACCGAGAGTGGATCATACAACCAGTTAATGGGAGAGAAACACAGCCAGAGACTCACCGGAAAAACACACAACATGCAGGCTGGACTACGAGGAGGGACGGGCTAAAGCCTTTACGCAGCCACAAACTAGAGGGATAAGCGGACTCTGGTGCTCCCTGGGTGGGATATAAGGGCACCTGAGGGGGGCCTGGGGGTTCAGGGAGCCGCAAAAGAGATCACAGAGCACCGTGAGGGAATCAAACATCCAGTACATAGGAGAGAAAGGCAGCCCAGACTCAGCGTAAATAGACACGACATGCAGGCGACACTACGAGGAGGGGGCGGGCTAAAGCCTTTACGCAGCCACATACTAGAGGGATAAACGGAAGCTAGCGCTTCCTGGGTGGGATATAAGGGCACCTGAGGGGGGCCTGGGGGTTCAGGGAGCCACAAAAGAAACCACAAAACTCCGAGAGGGAATCACACAAGCAGTACATGAAAGTAGATGGGCACATAAACCACCCGTTAAACACTGAAACACGAGCCCCAGTCTTCGTATACTGTCCGTCCCCCCGCACCATTTCGGAAGTCCTTCTTTCTTACCCTGAGATCACGAGGGACATACCCTAAACTCCCGTGGACTCCCCCCGGACCCCCAAGTCCCTCGTGGTCTTCCCCAGTGTTTTGAGGCAGAGGGAATCACACAAGCAGTACATGAAAGTAGATGGGCACATAAACCAACCGTTAAACACTGAAACACGAGCCCCAGTCTTGCATATGACAGGCAGGGGGGTGTGGTTAAGCCTTCAGGAAGAGGGAATGGGACTCTAGCGCTGCCTTCATGGGATTTTAGGGCACCTGAGGGGGGTCTGGGTGTTCAGGAAGACACATAAGGAACCACAGAGCACGGAGAGTGTTTCATACAGCCAGTACATGGGAGAGAAAGACAGCCAGAGACTCAACAGAAAAACACACAACATGCAGGCTGGACTACCAGGAGGAGGCGGGCTAAAGCCTTTACGCACGCACAAACTAGAGGGATAAGCGGACGCTGGTGCATCCTGGGTGGGATATAAGGGCACCTGAGGGGGGCCTGGGGGTTCAGGGAGACATATCAGGAACCACAGAGCACGGAGAGTGTATCATACAGCCAGTAAATGGGTGAGAAACACAGCCAGAGACTCACCGGATAAAAAACACAACATGCAATTTGGACTACGAGGAGGGGGCGGGCTAAAGCCTTTACGCAGCCACAAACTAGAGGGATAAGCGGACGCTGGCGCTCCCTGGGTGGGATATAAAAGCACCTGAGGGGAGCCTGGGGGTTCAGGGAGCCGCAAAAGAGATCACAGAGCACCGAGAGGGAATCGCACAAGCAGTACATGGAAGTAGATGGGCACATAAACCACCCGTTAAACACTGAAACACGAGCCCCAGTCTTGCATATGACAGGCAGGGGGGCGCGTAAAAGCCTTCAGGAAGAGGGAATGGGACACTAGCGCTCCCTGTATGGGATTTGAGGGCACCTGAGGGGGACCTGGGGGTTCAGGGAGCCCCAGAAGGGGTCACAAAACTCCGAGAGGGAATCACGCAAGCAGTACATGGAAGCAAATGGCAACATAAACCACCCGTTAAACACTGAAGCACGAGCCCCAGTCTAGCATATGACAGGCAGGGGGAGTCCGTTAAAGCTTTCAGGCAGAGGGAATGGGACTCTGGCGCTCCCTGTATGGGATTTGAGGGCACCTGAGGGGGGCCTGGGGGTTCAGGGAGACACAATAGGAACCACAGAGCACCGAGAGTGGATCATCCAGCCAGTAAATGGGAGAGGAACACAGCCAGAGACTCACAGGAAAAACACACAACATGCAGGCTGGACTACCAGGAGGAGGCGGGCTAAAGCCTTTACGCACGCACAAACTAGAGGGATAAGCGGACGCTAGCGCTTCCTGGGTGGGATATAGAAGCATGTGAGGGGGGCCTGGGGGTTCAGGGAGCCGCAAAAGAGATCACAGAGCACCGTGAGGGAATCAGACATCCAGTACATAGGAGAGACAGGCAGCCCAGACTCAGCGTAAATAGACACGACATGCAGGCGACACTACGAGGAGGGAGCGGGCTAAAGCCTTTACGCAGCCACATCCTAGAGGGATAAGCGGAAGCTAGCGCTTCCTGGGTGGGATATAAGGGCAACTGAGGGGGGCCTGGGGGTTCAGGGAGCCACAAAAGTAACCACAAAACTCCGAGAGGGAATCACACAAGCAGTACATAAAAGTAGATGGGCACATAAACCACCCGTTAAACACTGAAGCACGAGTGCCAGTCTCGCATATGACAGGCAGGGGGAGAGCGTAAAAGCCTTCAGGCAGAGGGAATGGGACTCTGGCGCTCCCTGGGTGGGATTTGAGGGCACCTGAGGGGGACCTGGGGGTTCAGGGAGACACAAAAGACACCACAGAGCACCGAGAGTGGATCATTCAGCCAGTTAATGGGAGAGAAACACAGCCAGAGACTCACCGGAAAAACACACAACATGCAGGCTGGACTACGAGGAGGGGGCGGGCTAAAGCCTTAACGCAGCCACATTCTAGAGGGATAAGCGGAAGCTAGCGCTTCCTGGGTGGGATATAAGGGCACCTGAGGGGGGCCTGGGGGTTCAGGGAGCCACAAAAGTAACCACAAAACTCCGAGAGGGAATCACACAAGCAGTACATGAAAGTAGATGGGCACATAAACCACCCGTTAAACACTGAAGCACGAGCCCCAGTCTAGCATATGACAGGCAGGGGGGCGTGGTAAAGCCTTCAGGAAGAAAGAATGGGACTCTAGTGCTCCCTGTATGGGATTTGAGGGCACCTGAGGGGGGCCTGGGGGTTCAGGGAGNCAGCCAGTTAATGGGAGAGAAACACAGCCAGAGACTCACCGGAAAAACACACAACATGCAGGCTGGACTACGAGGAGGGGGCGGGCTAAAGCCTTAACGCAGCCACATTCTAGAGGGATAAGCGGAAGCTAGCGCTTCCTGGGTGGGATATAAGGGCACCTGAGGGGGGCCTGGGGGTTCAGGGAGACACAAAAGTAACCACAAAACTCCGAGAGGGAATCACACAAGCAGTACATGAAAGTAGATGGGCACATAAACCACCCGTTAAACACTGAAGCACGAGCCCCAGTCTAGCATATGACAGGCAGGGGGGCGTGGTAAAGCCTTCAGGAAGAAAGAATGGGACTCTAGTGCTCCCTGTATGGGATTTGAGGGCACCTGAGGGGGGCCTGGGGGTTCAGGGAGCCCCAGAAGGGATCACAAAACTCCGAGAGGGAATCACACAAGCAGTACATGGAAGCAGATGGCCACATAAACCACCCGTTAAAAACTGAAGCACGAGCCCCAGTCTAGCATATGACAGGCAGGGGGAGAGCGTAAAAGCCTTCAGGAAGAGGGAATGGGACTCCAGCGCTCCCTGTATGGGAATTGAGGGCACCTGAGGGGGGCCTGGGGGTTCAGGGAGACATATAAGGAACCACAGAATACGGAGAGTGTATCATACAGCCAGTAAATGGGAGAGAAAGAAAGCCAGAGACTCAACGGAAAAACACACAACATGCAGGCTGGACTTACAGGAGGAGGCGGGCTAAAGCCTTTACGCAGCCACAAACTAGAGGGATAAGCGGACGCTAGCGCTCCCTGGGTGGGATATAGAAGCACGTGAGGGGGGCTTGGGGTTCAGGGAGCCGCAAAAGAGATCACAGAGCACCGAGAGGGAATCGCACAAGCAGTACATTGAAGTAGATGGGCACATAAACCACCCGTTAAACACTGAAGCACGAGCCCCAGTCTAGTATATGACAGGCAGGGGGGCGCGTAAAAGCCTTCAGGCAGAGAGAATGGGACTCTAGCGCTCCCTGGGTTGGATGTGGAAGCACCTGAGGGGGGCCTTGGGGTTCAGGGAGCCACAAAAGGGGTCACAAAACTCTGAGAGGGAATCACACAAGCAGTACATGAAAGCAGATGGGCACAGAAGCCACCGGTAAAACATTGCAGCGCCAGCCCCATTGTAGCATATGACAGGAAGGGGGGCGTGTTTAAGCCTTCAGGCAGTGGGAAAGGGAGTCTAGCGCGACATGGAGGGGATTTGAGGGCACCTGAGGGGGGCCTGGGGGTTCAGGGAGACACAAAAGGAACCACAGAGCACCGAGAGAGGATCATCCAGGCAGTAAATGGGAGAGAAACACAGCCAGAGACTCACAGGAAAAACACACAACATGCAGGCTGGACTACGAGGAGGGGGCGGACTAAAGCCTTTACTCAGCCACAAACTAGAGGGATAAGCGGACGCTGTCGCTCCCTGTATGGGATTTTAGGGCACCTGAGGGGGGCCTGGGGGTTCAGGAATCCGCAAAAGAGATCACAGAGCACCGTGAGGGAATCAAACATCCAGTCATAGGAGAGAAAGGCAGCCCAGACTCAGCGTAAATAGACACGACATGTAGGCGACACTACGAGGAGGGGGCGGGCTAAAGCCTTTACGCAGCCACATACGAGAGGGATAAGCGGAAGCTAGCGCTTCCTGGGTGGGATATAAGGGCACCTGAGGGGGGCCTGGGCGTTCAGGGAGCCCCAGAAGGTGTCACAAAACTCCGAGAGGGAATCACACAAGCAGTACATGGAAGCAGATGGCCACATAAACCACCCGTTAAACACTGAAGCACGAGCCCCAGTCTAGCATATGACAGGCAGGGGGAGTGCGTAAAAGCCTTCAGGAAGAGGGAATGGGACTATAGCGCTGCCTTCATGGGATTTTAGGGCACCTGAGGGGGACCTGGGGGTTCAGGGAGACCTATAAGGAACCACAGAGCACGGAGAGTGTATCATACAGCGAGTAAATGGGAGAGAAAGACAGCCAGAGACTCAACGGAAAAACACACAACATGCAGGCTGGACTACCAGGAGGAGGCGGGCTAAAGCCTTTACGCAGCCACAAACTAGAGGGATAAGCGGACGCTGGCGCTCCCTGGATGGGATATAATGGCACCTGAGGGGGGCCTGGGGGTTCAGGGATCCGCAAATGAGATCACAGAGCACCGTGAGGGAATCAAACATCCAGTACATAAGAGAGACAGGCAGCCCAGACTCAGCGTAAATAGACGTGGTATGCAGGCGACACTACGAGGAGGGGGCGGGCTAAAGCCTTTACGCAGCCACATACTAGAGCGATAACCGGACGCTAGCGCTACCTGGGTGGGATATAGAAGCACGTGAGGGGGGCCTGGGGGTTCAGGGAGCCGCAAAAGAGATCACAGAGCACCGAGAGGGAATCGCACAAGCAGTACATGGAAGTAGATGGCCACATAAACCACCTGTTAAACACTGAAACACGAGCCCCAGTCTTGCATATGACAGGCAGGGGGGGCGTGGTAAAGCCTTCAGGAAGAGGGAATGTGACTCAAGCGCTCCCTGTATGGGATTGGAGGGCACCTGAGGGGGGCCTGGGGGTTCAGGGAGCCCCAGAAGGGGTCACAAAACTCCGAGGGGGAATCACACAAGCAGTACATGGAAGTAGATGGGCACATAAACCACCCGTTAAACACTGAAACACGAGCCCCAGTCTTGCATATTACAGGCAGGGGGAGAGCGTAAAAGCCTTCAGGCAGAGGGATTGGGACTCGAGCGCTCCCTGAATGGGATTTAAGGGCACCTGAGGGGGGCCTGGGGGTTCAGGGAGGCATATAAGGAACCACAGAGCACGGAGAGTGTATCAAACAGCCAGTAAATGGGAGAGAAACACAACCAGAGACTCACCGGAAAAACACACAACATGCAGGCTGGACTACGAGGAGGGGGCGGGCTAAAGCCTTAACGCAGCCAAAAAATAGAGGGATAAGCGGACGCTGGCGCTCCCTGGGTGGGATATAAGGGCACCTGAGGGGGGCCTGGGGGTTCAGGAAGACACAAATGAACCACAGAGCACCGAGAGTGTATAATACAGCCAGTAAATGTGAGAGAAACACAGCCAGAGACTCAACGGAAAAACACACAACATGCAGGCTGGACTACCAGGAGGAGGCGGGCTAAAGCCTTTACGCACGCACAAACTAGAGGGATAAGCGGACGTTAGCGCTCCCTTGGTGGGATATAGAAGTACGTGAGGGGGGCCTGGGGGTTCAGGGAGCCGCAAAAGAGATCACAGAGCACCGTGAGGGAATCAGACATCCAGTACAAAGGAGAGACAGGCAGCCCAGACTCAGCGTAAACATACACGACATGCAGGCAACACTACGAGGAGGGGGCGGGCTAGAGCCTTTACGCAGCCACATACTAGAGGGATAAGCGGACGCTGGCTCTCCCTGGGTGGGATATAAGGGCACCTGAGGAGGGCCTGGGGGTTCAGGGAGCGACAAAAGTAACCACAAAACTCCGAGAGGGAATCACACAAGCAGTACATGAAAGCAGATGGGCACAGAAGCCACCGGTAAAACATTGCAGCGCCAGCCCCAGTGTAGCATATGACAGGAAGGGGGGCGTGTTTAAGCCTTCAGGCAGTGGGAAAGGGAGTCTAGCGCGACATGGAGGGGATTTGAGGGCACCTGAGGGGGGCCTGGGGGTTCAGGGAGCCGCAAAAGAGATCACAGAGCACCGTGAGGGAATCAAACATCCAGTACATAGGAGAGACAGGAAGCCCAGACTCAGCGTAAATAGACACGACATGCAGGCGACACTACGAGGAGGGGGCGGGCTAAAGCCTTTACGCAGCCACATACTAGAGGGATAACCGGACGCTAGCGCTCCCTGGGTGGGATATAGAAGCACGTGAGGGGGGCCTGGGGGTTCAGGGAGCCGCAAAAGTGATCACAGAGCACCGAGAGGGAATCGCACAAGCAGTACATGAAAGTAGACGGGCACATAAACCACCGGTTAAACATTGAAACACGAGCCCCAGTGTTGCACATGACAGGCAGGGGGGCGTGGTAAAGCTTTCAGGCAGAGGGAATGGGACTTTGGAGCTCCCTGTATGGGATTTGAGGGGACCTGAGGGGGGCCTGGGGGTTCAGGGAGCCCCAGAAGGGGTCACAAAACTCCGAGAGGGAATCACACAAGCAGTACATGAAAGTAGACGGGCACATAAACCACCGGTTAAACATTGAAACACGAGCCCCAGTGTTGCACATGACAGGCAGGAGGGCGTGGTAAAGCCTTCAGGCAGAGGGAATGGGATTCTGGCGCTCCCTGTATGGGATTTGAGGGCACCTGAGGGGGGCCTGGGGGTTCAGGGAGACACAAAAGGAACCACAGAGCACCGAGAGTGGATCATACAGCCAGTCAATGGGAGAGAAACACAGCCTGAGACTCACCGGAAAAACACACAACATGCAGGCTGGACTACCAGGAGGAAGCGGGCTAAAGCCTTTACACACGCACAAACTAGAGGGATAAGCGGACGCTGGTCATCCTGGGTGGGATATAAGGGCACCTGAGGGGGGCCTGGGGGTTCAGGGAGCCGCAAAAGAGATCACTGAGCACCGTGAGGGAATCAGACATCCAGTACATAGGAGAGACACGCAGCCCAGACTAAGCGTAAATAGACACGACATGCAGGCGACACTACCAGGAGGAGGCGTGCTAAAGCCTTAACGCACGCACAAACTAGAGGGATAAGCGGACGCTGGCGCTCCCTGGGTGGGATATAGAAGCACGTGAGGGGGGCCTGGGGGTTCAGGGAGCCGCAAAAGAGATCACAGAGCACCGAGAGGGAATCGCACAAGCAGTACATTGAAGTAGATGGGCACATAAACCACCCGTTAAACACTGAAGCACGAGCCAAAGTCTAGTATATGACAGGCAGGGGGGCGCGTAATAGCCTTCAGGCAGAGGGAATGGGACTCTACCGCTCCCTGGGTTGGATGTGGAAGCACCTGAGGGGGGCCTGGGGGTTCAGGGAGCCGCAAAAGAGATCACAGAGCACCGTGAGGGAATCAGACATCCAGTACATAGGAGAGACAGGCAGCCCAGACTCAGAGTAAATAGACACGACATGCAGGCGACACTAAGAGGAGGGGGCGGGCTAAAGCCTTTACGCAGCCACATCCCTGAGGGATAAGCGGAAGCTAGCGCTTCCTGGGTGGGATAAAAGGGCACCTGAGGGGGGCCTGGGGGTTCAGGGAGCCCCAGAAGGGGTCACAAAACTTCTAGAGGGAATCACGCAAGCAGTACATGGAAGCAGATGGCCACATAAACCACCCGTTAAACACTGAAGCAGGAGCCCCAGTCTAGCATATGACAGGCAGGGGGAGGGGGCGGGAAAGCCTTCAGGAAGAGGGAATGGGACTCTAGCGCTGCCTTCATGGGATTTTAGGGCACCTGAGGGGGGTCTGGGTGTTCAGGAAGACACATAAGGAACCACAGAGCACGGAGAGTGTATCATACAGCCAGTACATGGGAGAGAAACACAGCCAGAGACTCAACGGAAAAACACACAACATGCAGGCTGGACTACCAGGAGGAGGCGGGCTTAAGCCTTTACGCACGCACAGACTAGAGGGATAAGCGGACGCTAGCGCTCCCTGGGTGGGATATAGAAGCACGTGAGGGGGGCCTGGGGGTTCAGGGAGCCGCAAAAGAGATCACAGAGCACCGAGAGGGAATCGCACAAGCAGTACATGGAAGTAGATGGGCACATAAACCACCCGTTAAACACTGAAACACGAGCCCCAGTCTTGCAAATGACAGGCAGGGGGGTGTGGTTAAGCCTTCAGGCAGAGGGAATGGGACTCTAGCGCGACCTGTATGGGATTTTAGGGCACCTGAGGGGGGCCTGGGGGTTCAGGGAGCCACAAAAGTAACCACAAAACTCCGAGAGGGAATCACACAAGCAGTACATGAAAGTAGATGGGCACATAAACCACCCATTTAACACTGAAGCACGAGCCCCAGTCTAGTATATGACAGGCAGGGGGGCGCGTAAAAGCCTTCAGGCAGAGGGATTGGGACTCTGGCGCTCCCTGTATGGGATTTGAGGGCACCTGAGGGGGGCCTGGGGGTTCAGGGAGCCGCAAAAGAGATCACTGAGCACCGTGAGGGAATCAGACATCCAGTACATAGGAGAGACACGCAGCCCAGACTATCGCATTTATCTGTGCTGTACGTCCGCTGTGATGGTCCTCCTCCGCACGATTTCGGAATTGCGTGCGTGTTTGATCTCCCTATTCGCCTGCCTGGCGCTCCCTGGGTGGGATATAGAAGCACGTGAGGGGGGCCTGGGGGTTCAGGGAGCCGCAAAAGAGATCACAGAGCACCGAGAGGGAATCGCACAAGCAGTACATGGAAGTAGATGGGCACATAAACCACCCGTTAAACACTGAAACACGAGCCCCAGTCTTGCATATTACAGGCAGGGGGAGAGCGTAAAAGCCTTCAAGAAGAAAGAATGGGACTCTAGCGCTCCCTGTATGGGATTTAAGGGCACCTGAGGGGGGCCTGGGGGTTCAGGGAGGCATATAAGGAACCACAGAGCACGGAGAGTGTATCAAACAGCCAGTAAATGGGAGAGAAACACAGCCAGAGACTCACCGGAAAAACACACAACATGCAGGCTGGACTACGAGGAGGGGGCGGGCTAAAGCCTTAACGCAGCCAAAAAATAGAGGGATAAGCGGACGCTGGCGCTCCCTGGGTGGGATATAAGGGCACCTGAGGGGGGCCTGGGTGTTCAGGGAGCCCCAGAAGGGGTCACAAAACTCCGAGAGGGAATCAAACATCCAGTACATAGGAGAGACAGGCAGCCCAGACTCAGCGTAAATAGACACGACATGCAGGCGTCACTACGAGGAGGGGGCGGGCTAAAGCCTTTACGCAGCCACAGACTTGAGGGATAAGCGGAAGCTCGCGCTTCCTGGGTGGAATATAAGGGCACCTGAGGGGGGCCTGGGGGTTCAGGGAGCCACAAAAGTAACCACAAAACTCCGAGAGGGAATCACACAAGCAGTACATTAAAGCAGATGGGCACAGAAGCCACCGGTAAAACATTGCAGCACCAGCCCCAGTGTAGCATATGACACGCAGGGGGGCGTGTTTAAGCCTTCAGGCAGTGCCTTTCCCTCAGATCGCGCTGTACCTCCCCTAAACTCCCGTGGACTCCCCCCGGACCCCCAAGTCCCTCTGTGTTTTCCTTGGTGTCTCGTGGCTCTCACCTAGTAGGTCGGTCATTTACCCTCTCTTTGTGTCGGTCTCTGAGTGTCCTTTTTGTGTGTTGTACGTGGCTGGACTACCAGGAGGAGGCGGGCTAAAGCCTTTACGCACGTACAAACTAGAGGGATAAGCGGACGCTGGCGCTCCCTGGGTGGGATTTGAGGGCACCTGAGGGGGCCCTGGGGGTTAAGGGAGCCCCAGAAGGGGTCACAAAAGTCCGAGAGGGAATCACACAAGCAGTACATGGAAGCAGAAGGCCACATAAATCACCCGTTAAAAACTGAAGCACGAGCCCCAGTCTAGCAAATGACAGGCAGGGGGAGAGCGTAAAAGCCTTCAGGAAGAGGGAATGGGACTCTAGCGCTCCCTTCATGGGATTTTAGGGCACCTGAGGGGGGCCTGGGGGTTCAGGAAGACACATAAGGAACCACAGAGCACGGAGAGTGTATCATACAGCCAGTAAATGGGAGAGAAAGACAGCCAGAGACTCAACGGAAAAAAACACATCATGCAGGCTGGACTACCAGGAGGTGGCGGGCTAAAGCCTTTACGCACGAACAAACTAGAGGGAAAAGCGGACGCTAGCGCTCCCTGGGTGGGATATAGAAGCACGTGAGGGGGGCCTGGGGGTTCACGGAGCCGCAAAAGAGATCACAGAGCACCGTGAGGGAATCAGACATCCAGTACATAGGAGAGACAGGCAGCCCATACTCAGCGTAAATGAACACGACATGCAGGCAACACTACGAGGAGGGGGCGGGCTAAAGCCTTTACGCAGCCACATACTAGAGGGATAAGCGGAAGCTAGCGCTTCCTGGGTGGGATATAAGGGCAACTGAGGGGGGCCTGGGGGTTCAGGGAGCCCCAGAAGGGCTCACAAAACTCCGAGAGGGAATCACACAAGCAGTACATGAAAGTAGACGGGCACATAAACAACTGGTTAAACACTGAAACACGAGCCCCGGTCTTGCATATGACAGGCAGGGGGGCGTGGTAAAGCCTTCAGGCAGAGGGAATGGGACTCTGGCGCTCCCTGTTTGGGATTTGAGGGCACCTGAGGGGGGCCTGGGGGTTCAGGGAGACATATAAGGAACCACAGAGCACGGAGAGTGTATCATACAGCCAGTAAATGGGAGAGAAAGACAGCCAGAGACTCAACGGAAAAAAACACAACATGCTGGCTGGACTACCAGGAGGAGGCGGGCTAAAGCCTTTACGCACGCACAAACTAGAGGGATAACCGGACGCTAGCGCTCCCTGGGTGGGATTTGAGGGCACCTGAGGGGGGCCTGGGAGTTCAGGGAGCCCCAGAAGGGGTCACAAAACTCCGAGAGGGAATCACACAAGAAGTACATGGAAGCAGATGGCCACATAAACCACCAGTTAAACACTGAAGCACGAGCCCCAGTCTAGTATATGACAGGCAGGGGGGCGCGTAAAAGCCTTCAGGCAGAGAGAATGGGACTCTAGCGCTCCCTGGGTTGGATGTGGAAGCACCTGAGGGGGGCCTTGGGGTTCAGGGAGCCACAAAAGTAACCACAAAACTCCGAGAGGGAATCACACAAGCAGTACATGAAAGCAGATGGGCACAGAAGCCACCGGTAAAACATTGCAGCACCAGCCCCAGTGTAGCATATGACACGCAGGGGGGCGTGTTTAAGCCTTCAGGCAGTAGGAAAGGGAGTCTAGCGCGACATGGAGGGGATTTGAGTGCACCTGAGGGGGGCCTTGGGGTTCAGGGAGCCCCAGAAGGGGTCACAAAACTCCGAGAGGGAATCACACAAGCAGTACATGGAAGTAGATGGCCACATAAACCACCCGTTAAAAATTGAAGCACGAGCCCCAGTCTAGCATATGACAGGCAGGGGGAGAGCGTAAAAGCCTTCAGGAAGAGGGAATGGGACTCAAGTGCTCCCTGTTTGGGATTTTAGGGGCACCTGAGGGGGGCCTGGGGGTTCAGGGAGCCCCAGAAGGGGTCACAAAAGTCCGAGAGGGAATCCCACAAGCAGTACATTGAAGCAGATGGCCACATACACCACCCGTTAAAAACTGAGGCACGAGCCCCAGTCTAGCATATGACAGGCAGGGGGAGAGCGTAAAAGCCTTCAGGAAGAGGGAATGGGACTCGAGCGCTGCCTTCATGGGATTTGAGGGCAACAGAGGGGGTCTGGATGTTCAGGAAGACACATAAGGAACCACAGAGCACGGAGAGTGTATCATACAGCCAGTACATGGGAGAGAAAGACAGCCAGAGACTCAACGGAAAAACACACAACATGCTGGCTAGACTACCAGGAGGAGACGTGCTAAAGCCTTTACGCACGCACAAACTAGAGGGATAAGCGGACGCTAGCGCTCCCTGGGTGGGATATAGAAGCACGTGAGGGGGGCCTGGGGGTTCAGGGAGCCGCAAAAGAGATCACAGAGCACCGAGAGGGAATCGCACAAGCAGTACATGGAAGCAGATGGCCACATAAACCACCCGTTAAACACTGAAGCACGAGCCCCAGTCTAGCATATGACAGATAGGGGGAGAGCGTAAAAGCCTTCAGGCAGAGGGAATGGGACTCTGGCGCTCCCTGTATGGGATTTGAGGTCACCTGAGGGGGGCCTGGGGGTTCAGGGAGGCATATAAGGAACCACAGAGCACGGAGAGTGTATCAAACAGCCAGTAAATGGGAGAGAAACACAGCCAGAGACTCACCGGAAAAACACACAACATGCAGGCTGGACTACGAGGAGGGGGCGGGCTAAAGCCTTTACGCAGCCACATACTAGAGGGATAAGCGGAAGCTAGCGCTTCCTGGGTGGGATATAAGGGCACCTGAGGGGGGCCTGGGGGTTCAGGGAGCCACAAAAGTAACCATAATACTCCGAGAGGGAATCACACAAGCAGTACATGAAAGTAGATGGGCACATAAACCACCCGTTAAACACTGAAACACGAGCCCCAGTCTAGCATAGGACAGGCAGGGGGAGTGCGTTAAAGCCTTCAGGCAGAGGGAATGGGACTCAAGACCTCCTTGTATGGGATTTGAGGGCACCTGAGGGGGGCCTTGGGGTTCAGGGAGCCGCAAAAGAGATCAGAGAGCACCGAGACGGAATCGCACAAGCAGTACATGAAAGTAGATGGGCACATAAACCACCCGTTAAACACTGAAGCACGAGCCCCAGTCTAGCATATGACGGGGGAGAGCGTGGTAAAGCCTTCAGGAAGAGGGAATGGGACTCTAGCGCTGCCTTCATGGGATTTTAGGGCATCTGAGGGGGGCCTGGGGGTTCAGGAAGACACATAAGGAACCACAGAGCACGGAGAGTGTATCATACAGCCAGTAAATGGGAGAGAAAGACAGCCAGAGACTCAACGGAAAAACACACAACATGCAGGCTGGACTACCAGGAGGAGGCGGGCTAAAGCCTTTACGCACGCACAAACTCGAGGGATAAGCGGACGTTAGCGCTCCCTGGGTGGGATAAAGAAGCACGTGAGGGGGGCCTGGGGGTTCAGGGAGCCGCAAAAGAGATCACAGAGCACCGAGAGGGAATCGCACAAGCAGTACATTGATGTAGATGGGCACATAAACCACCCGTTAAACACTGAAGCACGAGCCCCAGTCTAGCATATGACATGCAGGGGGAGAGCGTAAAAGCCTTCAGGCAGAGGGAATGGGACTCTGGCGCTACCTGTATGGGATTTGAGGGCACCTGAGGGGGGCCTGGGGGTTCAGGGAGGCATATAAGGAATCACAGAGCACCGAGAGTGTATTAAACAGCCAGTAAATGGGAGAGAAACACAGCCAGAGACTCACCGGAAAAAAACACAACATGCAGGCTGGACTACGAGGAGGGGGCGGGCTAAAGCCTTTACGCACGCACAAACTAGAGGGATAACCGGACGCTAGCGCTCCCTGGGTGGGATTTAAGGGCACCTGAGGGGGCCCTGGGGGTTCAGGGAGCCCCAGAAGGGGTCACAAAACTCCGAGAGGGAATCACACAAGCAGTACATGGAAGCAGATGGCCACATAAACCACCCGTTAAACACTGAAACACGAGCCCCAGTCTAGCATATGACAGGCAGGGGGAGAGCACAAAAGCCTTCAGGCAGAGGGAATGGGACTCAAGCGCTCCCTGTACGGGATTTTAGGTGCACCTGAGGGGGGCCTGGGGGTTCAGGGAGCCGCAAAAGAGATAACAGAGCACCGTGAGCGAATCAAACATCCAGTACATAGGAGAGAAAGGCAGCCCAGACTCAACGTAAATAGACACGACATGCAGGCGACACAACGAGGAGGGGGCGGGCTAAAGCCTTTACGCAGCCACATACTAGAGGGATAAGCGGAAGCTAGCGTTCCTGGGTGGGATATAAGGGCACCTGAGGGGGGCCTGGGGGTTCAGGGAGCCACAAAAGTAACCACAAAACTCCGAGAGGGAATCAGACAAGCAGTACATGAAAGTAGATGGGCACATAAACCACCCGTTAAACACTGAAACTAGAGCCCCAGTCTTGCATATGACAGGCAGGGGGGCGTGGTATAGCCTTCAGGAAGAGGGAATGGGACTCTAGCGCGACCTGTATGGGATTTTAGGGCACCTGAGGGGGGCCTGGGGGTTCAGGGAGCCCCAGAAGGGGTCAGAAAATACCGAGAGGGAATCACACAAGCAGTACATGAAAGTAGATGGCCACATAAACCACCCGTTAAAAACTGAAGCACGAGCCCCAGTCTAGTTTATGACAGGCAGGGGGAGTGCGTTAAAGCCTTCAGGAAGAGGGAATGGGACTCAAGCGCTCCCTGTACGGGATTTTAGGTGCACCTGAGGGGGGCCTTGTGGTTCAGGGAGCCACAAAAGTAACCACAAATCTCCGAGAGAGAATCATACAAGCAGTACATGAAAGTAGATGGGCACATAAACCACCTGTTAAACACTGAAGCACGAGCCCCAGTGTAGTATATGACAGGCAGGGGGGCGCGTAAAAGCTTTCAGGCAGAGGGAATGGGACTCTTGCGCCCCCTGTATGGGATTTGAGGGCACCTGAGGGGGGCCTGGGGGTTCATGGAGCCCCAGAAGGGGTCACAAAAGTTCGAGAGGGAATCACACAAGCAGTACATGGAAGTAGATGGGCACATAAACCACCCGTTAAACACTGAAGCACGAACCCTAGTCTAGTATATGACAGGCAGGGGGGCGGGCTAAAGCCTTTACGCAGACACAAACTAGAGGGATAACCGGACGCTAGCGCTCCCTGGGTGGGATGTAAGGGCACCTGAGGGGGGCCTGGGGGTTCAGGGAGCCGCAAAAGAGATCACAGAGCACCGTGAGGGAATCAGACATCCAGTACATAGGAGAGACAGGCAGCCCAGACTCAGCGTAAATAGACACGACATGCAGGCGACACTACGAGGAGGGGGCGGGCTAAAGCCTTTACGCAGCCACATACTAGAGGGATAAGCGGAAGCTAGCGCTTCCTGGGTGGGATTTTAGGGCACCTGAGGGGGACCTGGGGGTTAAGGGAGACACAAAAGGAACCACAGAGCACCGAGAGTGGATCATTAAGCCAGTTAATGGGAGAGAAACACAGCCAGAGACTCACCGGAAAAACACACAACATGCAGGCTGGACAACGAGGAGGGGGCGGGCTAAAGCCTTTACGCAGCCACAAACTAGAGGGATAAGCGGACGCTGGCGCTCCCTGGGTGGTATAAAAGGGCACCTGAGGGGGGCCTGGGGGTTCAGGGAGCCCCAGAAGGGGTCACAAAAGTCCGAGAGGGAATCACACAAGCAGTACATGGAAACAGATGGCCACATTAACCACCCGTTAAAAACTGAAGCACGAGCCCCAGTCTTGCATATGACAGCAGGGGGGTGTGGTTAAGCCTTCAGGAAGAGGGAACGGGACTCTAGCGCTCCCTGCATGGGATTTGAGGGCACCTGAGGGGGGCCTGGGGGTTCATGGAGCCCCAGAAGGGGTCACAAAAGTTCGAGAGGGAATCACACAAGCAGTACATGAAAGTAGATGGGCACATAAACCACCCGTTAAACACTGAAACACGAGCCCCAGTCTTGCATATGACAGGCAGGGGGAGAGCGTAAAAGCCTTCATGCAGAGGGAATGGGACTCTAGCGCTCCCTGTATGGGATTTGAGGGCACCTGAGGGAGACCTGGGGGTTCAGGAAGACACATGAGGAACCACAGAGCACGGAGAGTGTATCATACAGCCAGTAAATGGGAGAGAAACACAGCCAGAGACTCAACGGAAAAACACACAACATGCAGGCTGGACTACCAGGAGGAGGGCTAAAGCCTTTACGCACGCAAAAACTAGAGGGATCAGCGGACGCTAGCGCTCCCTGGGTGGGATATAGAAGCACGTGAGGGGGGCCTGGGGTTTCAGGGAGCCGCAAAAGAGATCACAGAGCACCGTGAGGGAATCAGACATCCAGTACAAAGGAGAGACAGGCAGCCCAGACTCAGCGTAAATAGACACGACATGCAGGCGAAACTACGAGGAGGGGGCGGGCTAAAGCCTTTACGCACGCACAAACTAGAGGGATAACCGAACGCTGGTGCTCCCTGGGTGGGATATAAGGGAACCTGAGGGGGGCCTGGGGGTTCAGGGAGCCACAAAAGTAACCACAAAACTCCGAGAGGGAATCACACAAGCAGTACATGAAAGTAGATGGGCACATAAACCACCCGTTGAACACTGAAAATGGAGCCCCAGTTTTGCAGATGACAGGCAGGGGGGCGTGGTAAAGCCTTCAGGAAGAAAGAATGGGAATCAAGCGCTCCCTTTAAGGGATTTAAGGGCACCTGAGGGGGGCCTGGGGGTTCAGGGAGCCCCAGAAGGGGTCACAAAACTCCGAGAGGGAATCACACAAGCAGTACATGAAAGTAAATGGGCACATGAACCACCCGTTAAACACTGAAACACGAGCCCCAGTCTTGCATATGACATGCAGGGGGGCGCGTAAAAGCCTTCAGGCAGAGGGAATGGGACTCTAGCGCTCCCTGGGTTGGATGTGGAAGCACCTGAGGGGGGCCTAGGGGTTCAGGGAGCCCCAGAAGGGGTCACAAAACTCCGAGAGGGAATCACCCAAGCAGTACATGAAAGCAGATGTGCACTGAAGCCACCGTTAAACATTGCAGCACCAGCCCCAGTGTAGCATATGACAGGCAGGGGGGCGTGTTAAAGCCTTCAGGCAGAGGGAAAGGGAGTCTAGCGCGACATGGAGGGGATTTTAGGGGCACCTGAGGGGGGGCCTGGGGGTTCAGGAAGACACATAAGGAACCACAGAGCATGGAGAGTGTATCATACAGCCAGTAAATGGGAGAGAAAGACAGCCAGAGACTCAACGGAAAAACACACAACATGCAGGCTGGACTACCAGGAGGAGGCGGGCTAAAGCCTTTACGCACGCACAAACTAGAGGGATAACTGGACACTAGCGCTCCCTGGGTGGGACATAGAATCACGTGAGGGGGGCCTGGGGGTTCAGGGAGCCCCAGAAGGGGTCACAAAACTCCGAGAGGGAATCACACAAGCAGTACATGAAAGTAGATGGGCACATAAACCACCCGTTAAACACTGAAGCACGAGTGCCAGTCTCGCATATGACAGGCAGGGGGGAGAGCGTAAAAGCCTTCAGGCAGAGGGAATGGGACTCTAGCGCTTCCTTCATGGGATTTGAGGGCACCTGAGGGGGGCCTGGGGGTTCAGGAAGACACATAAGGAACCACAGAGCACGGAGAGTGTATCATACAGCCAGTAAATGGGAGAGAAAGACAGCCAGAGACTCAACGGAAAAACACACAACATGCAGGCTGGACTACCAGGAGGAGGCGGGCTAAAGCCTTTACGCACGCACAAACTCGAGGGATAAGCGGACGTTAGCGCTCCCTGGGTGGGATATAGAAGCACGTGAGGGGGGCCTGGGGTTTCATGGAGCACCAGAAGGGCTCACAAAACTCCAAGAGGGAATCAAACCAGCAGTACATGAAAGCAGAGGAGCACAGAAGCCACCGGTAAAACATTGCAGCACCAGCCCCAGTGTAGCATATGACAGGCAGGGGGCGTGTTTAAGCCTTCAGGCAGTGGGAAAGGGAGTCTAGCGCGACATGGAGGGGATTTGAGGGCACCTGAGGGGGGCCTGGGGGTTCAGGGAGCCGCAAAAGAGATCACAGAGCACCGTGAGGGAATCAGACATCCAGTACATAGGAGAGACAGGCAGCCCAGACTCAGCGTAAATAGACACGACATGCAGGCGACACTACGAGGAGGGGGCGGGCTTAAGCCTTTACGCAGCCACATACTAGAGGGATAAGCGGAAGCTAGCGCTTCCTGGGTGGGATATAGGGGCACCTGAGGGTGGCCTGGGGGTTCAGGGAGCCACAAAAGTAACCACAAAACTCCGAGAGGGAATCAGACAAGCAGTACATGACAGTAGATGGGCACATAAACCACCCGTTAAACACTGAAACACGAGCCCCAGTCTTGCATATGACAGGCAGGGGGGTGTGGTTAAGCCTTCAGGAAGAGGGAACGGGACTCTAGCGCTCCCTGCATGGGATTTGAGGGCACCTGAGGGGGGCCTGGGGGTTCATGGAGCCCCAGAAGGGGTCACAAAAGTTCGAGAGGGAATCACACAAGCAGTACATGGAAGTAGTTGGGCACATAAACCACCCGTTAAACACTGAAGCACGAGCCCCAGTCTAGGATATGACAGGCAGGGGGGCGCGTAAAAGCCTTCAGGCAGAGGGAATGAGACTCTAGCGCTCCCTGTATGGGATTTGAGGGCACCTGAGGGGGGCCTGGGGGTTCAGGGAGCCCCAGAAGTGGTCACAAAACTCCGAGAGGGAATCACACAAGCAGTACATGAAAGCAGATGGGCACAGAAGCCACCGGTAAAACATTGCAGCACCAGCCCCAGTGTAGCATATGACAGGCAGGGGGGCGTGTTTAAGCCTTCAGGCAGTGGGAAAGGGAGTCTAGCGCGACATGGAGGGGATTTGAGGGCACCTGAGGGGGGCCTGGGGGTTCAGGGAGCCGCAAAAGAGATCACAGAGCACCGTGAGGGAATCAGACATCCAGTACATAGGAGAGACAGGCAG
>RPOG01001424.1:40305-100251 GCA_008086565.1 Thalassoma bifasciatum | reverse complement strand
TAGCAGTACATGAAAGTAGATGGGCACATAAACCACCAGTTAAACACTGAAACACGAGCCCCAGTCTTGCATATGACAGGCAGGGGGCGTGGTAAAGCCTTCAGGAAGAGGGAATGGGACTCAAGCGCTCCCTGTATGGGATTTTAGGGCCACCTGAGGGGGGCCTGGGGGTTCAGGGAGCCCCAGAAGGGGTGACAAAACTCCGAGAGGGAATCACACAAGCAGGACATGAAAGCAGATGGCCACATAAACCACCCGTTAAAAACTGAAGCACGAGCCCCAGTCTAACATATGACAGGCAGGGGGAGAGCGTAAAAGCCTTCAGGAAGAGGGAATGGGACTCTAGCGCGTCCTGTAGGGGATCTTAGGGGCACCTGAGGGGGGGCCTGGGGGTTCAGGAAGACACATAAGGAACCACAGAGCATGGAGAGTGTATCATACAGCCAGTAAATGGGAGAGAAAGACAGCCAGAGACTCAACGGAAAAACACACAACATGCAGGCTGGACTACCAGGAGGAGGCGGGCTAAAGCCTTTACGTACGCACAAACTAGAGGGAAAAGCGGACGCTAGCGCTCCCTGGGTGGGATATAGAAGCACGTGAGGGGGGCCTGGGGGTTCATGGAGCACCAGAAGGGCTCACAAAACTCCAAGAGGGAATCAAACCAGCAGTACATGAAAGCAGAGGAGCACAGAAGCCACCGGTAAAACATTGCAGCACCAGCCCCAGTGTAGCATATGACAGGCAGGGGGGCGTGTTTAAGCCTTCAGGCAGTGGGAAAGGGAGTCTAGCGCGACATGGAGGGGATTTGAGGGCACCTGAGGGGGGCCTGGGGGTTCAGGGAGCCGCAAAAGAGATCACAGAGCACCGAGAGGGAATCGCACTAGCAGTACATGAAAGTAGATGGGCACATAAACCACCAGTTAAACACTGAAACACGAGCCCCAGTCTAGCATATGACAGGGAAGGGGAGAACATAAAAGCCTTCAGGCAGAGGGAATGGGACTCTGGCGCTCCCTGTATGGGATTTGAGGGCACCTGAGGGGGACCTTGGGGTTCAGGGAGAAATATAAGGAACCACAGAGCACGGAGAGTGTATCAAACAGCCAGTAAATGGGAGAGAAACACAGCCAGAGACTCACCGGAAAAACACACAACATGCATTCTGGACTACGAGGAGGGGGCGGGCTAAAGCCTTTACGCACGCAAAAACTAGAGGGATAAGCGGACGCTGGCGCTCCCTGGGTGGGATATAAGGGCACCTGAGGGGGGCTTGGGGGTTCAGGGAGCCGCAAAAGAGATCACAGAGCACCGTGAGGGAATCAGACATCCAGTACATAGGAGAGACAGGCAGCCCAGACTCAGGGTGAGTAGACACGACATGCAGGCGACACTACGAGGAGGGGGCGGGCTAAAGCCTTTACGCAGCCACATACAAGAGGGATAAGCGGAAGCTGGCGCTTCCTGGGTGGGATATAAGGGCACCTGAGGGGGGCCTTGGGGTTCAGGAAAACACATAAGGAACCACAGAGCACGGAGAGTGTATCATACAGCCAGTAAATGGGAGAGAAAGACAGCCAGAGCCTCAACGGAAAAACACACAACATGAAGGCTGGACTACCAGGAGGAGGCGGGCTAAAGCCTTTACGCACGCACAAACTAGAGAGATAAGCGGACGCTGGCGCTCCCTGGGTGGGATATAAGGGCACCTGAGGGGGGCCTGGGGGTTCAGGGAGCCGCAAAAGAGATCACAGAGCACCGAGAGGGAATCGCACAAGCAGTACATTGAAGTAGATGGGCACATAAACCACCCGTTAAACATTGAAGCACGAGCCCCAGTCTAGTATATGACAGGCAGGGGGCGCGTAAAAGCCTTCAGGTAGAGGGAATGGGACTCTAGCGCTCCCTGGGTATGATATGGAAGCACCTGAGGGGGGCCTGGGGGTTCATGGAGCCCCAGAAGGGCTCACAAAACTCCGAGAGGGAATCACACAAGCAGTACATGAAAGCAGATGGGCAAAGAAGCCACCGGTCAAACATTGCAGCACCAGCCCCAGTGTAGCATATGACAGGCAGGGGGGCGTGTTTAAGCCTTCAGGCAGTGGGAAAGGGAGTCTAGCGCGACATGGAGGGGATTTGAGGGCACCTGAGGGGGGCCTGGGGGTTCAGGGAGCCGCAAAAGAGATCACAGAGCACCGTGAGGGAATCAGACATCCAGTACATAGGAGAGACAGGCAGGCCAGACTCAACGTAAATACACACGAAAGGCAGGCGACACTACTAGGAGGGGGCGGGCTAAAGCCTTTACGCAGCCACATACTAGAGGGATAAGCGGAAGCTAGCGCTTCCTGGGTGGGATATAAGGGCACCTGAGGGGGGCCTGGGGGTTCAGGGAGCCACAAAAGTAACCACAAAACTCCGAGAGGGAATCACACAAGCAGTACATGAAAGTAGATGGGCACATAAACCACCCGTTAAAAACTGATGCACGAGCCCCAGTCTAGCATATGACAGGCAGGGGGAGAGCGTAAAAGCCTTCAGGAAGAGGGATTGGGACTCTAGCGCTCCCTTCATGGGATTTGAGGGGACCTGAGGGGGGCCTGGGGGTTCAGGAAGACACATAAGGAACCACAGAGCACGGAGAGTGTATCATACAGCCAGTAAATGGGAGAGAAAGACAGCCAGAGACTCAACGGAAAAACACACAACATGCAGGCTGGACTACCAGGAGGAGGCGGGCTAAAGCCTTTACGCACGCACAAACTAGAGGGATAAGCGGACGCTGGCGCTCCCTGGGTGGGATAGAGAAGCACGTGAGGGGGGCCTGGGGGTTCAGGGAGACACAAAAGGAACCACAGAGCACCGAGAGTGGATCATACAGCCAGTTAATGGGAGAGAAAGACAGCCAGAGACTCAACGGAAAAACACACAACATGCAGGCTGGACTACGAGGAGGGGGCGGGCTAAAGCCTTTACGCAGCCAGATACTAGAGGGATAAGCGGACGCTGGCGCTCCCTGGGTGGGATATAGAAGCACGTGAGGGGGGCCTGGGGGTTCAGGGAGCCGCAAAAGAGATCACAGAGCACCGTGAGGGAATCAAACATCCAGTACATAGGAGAGACAGGCAGCCCAGACTCAGCGTAAATAGACACTACATGCAGGCGACACGACGAGGAGGGGGCGGGCTAAAGCTTTTACGCAGCCACATACTAGAGGGATAAGCGGAAGCTAGCGCTTCCTGGGTGGGATATAAGGGCACCTGAGGGGGGCCTGGGGGTTCAGGGAGCCGCAAAAGAGATCACAGAGCACCGAGAGGGAATCGCACAAGCAGTACATGGAAGTAGATGGGCACATAAACCACCCGTTAAACACTGAAGCACGAGCCCCAGTCTAGCATATGACGGGCAGGGGGAGAGCGTAACAGACTTCAGGCAGAGGGAATGGGACTCTAGCGCTCCCTGGGTTGGATGTGGAAGCACCTGAGGGGGGCCTGGGGGTTCAGGGAGCCCCAGAAGGGCTCACAAAACTCAGAGAGGGAAACACACAAGCAGTACATGAATGTAGATGGGCACAGAAGCCACCGGTAAAACATTGCAGCACCAGCACCAGAGTAGCATATGACAGGCAGGGGGGCGTGTTTAAGCCTTCAGGCAGTGGGAAAGGGAGTCTAGCGCGACATGGAGGGGATTTGAGGGCACCTGAGGGGGGCCTGGGGGTTCAGGGAGACACAAAAGGAACCACAGAGCACGGAGAGTGTATCATAGAGCCAGTAAATGGGAGAGAAACACAGCCAGAGACTCACCGGAAAAACACACAACATGCAGGCTGGTCTACCAGGTGGAGGCGGGCTAAAGCCTTTACGCACGCACAAACTAGAGAGAAAAGCGGACGCAAGCGCTCCCTGGGTGGGATATAGAAGCACGTGAGGGGGCCCCGGGGGTTCAGGGAGACACATAAAGAACCACAGAGCACGGAGAGTGTATCATACAGCCAGTAAATGGGAGAGAAACACAGCCAGAGACTCACCGGAAAAACACACAACATGCAGGCTGGACTACGAGGAGGGGGCGGGCTATAGCCTTTACGCAGCCACATACTAGAGGGATAACCGGACGCTAGCGCTCCCTGGGTGGGATATAGAAGCACGTGAGGGGGGCCTGGGGGTTCAGGGAGCCGCAAAAGAGATCACAGAGCACCGAGAGGGAATCGCACAAGCAGTACATGGAAGTAGATGGGCACATAAACCACCCGTTAAACACTGAAGCACGAGCCCCAGTCTAGCATATGACATGCAGGGGGAGAGCGTAAAAGCCTTCAGGCAGAGGGAATGGGAGTCTAGCGCTCCCTGTATGGGATTTGAGGGCACCTGAGGGGGGCCTGGGGGTTCAGGGAGACACAAAAGGAACCACAGAGCACGGAGAGTGTATCATACAGCCAGTAAATGGGAGAGAAAGACAGTCAGAGACTCACCGGAAAAACACACAACATGCAGGCTGGTCTACCAGGTGGAGGCGGGCTAAAGCCTTTACGCACGCACAAACTAGAGGGATAAGCGGACGCTAGCACTCCCTGGGTGGGATATAAGGGCACCTGAGGGGGGCCTGGGGGTTCAGGGAGCCGCAAAAGAGATCACAGCGCACCGAGAGGGAATCACACAAGCAGTACATGGAAGTAGATGGGCACATAAACCACCCGTTAAACACTGAAGCACGAGCCCCAGTCTAGCATATGACATGCAGGGGGAGAGCGTAAAAGCCTTCAGGCAGAGGGAATGGGACTCTAGCGCTCCCTTCATGGGATTTTAGGGCACCTGAGGGGGGCCTGGTGGTTCAGGAAGACACATAAGTAACCACAGAGCACGGAGAGTGTATCATACAGCCAGTAAATGGGAGAGAAAGACAGCCAGAGACTCAACGGAAAAACATACAACATGCAGGCTGGACTACCAGGAGGAGGCGGGCTAAAGCCTTTACGCACGAACAAACTAGAGGGATAACCGGACGCTAGCGCTCCCTGGGTGGAATATAGAAGCACGTGAGGGGGGCCTGGGGGTTCAGGGAGCCGCAAAAGAGATCACAGAGCACCGAGAGGGAATCGCACAAGCAGTACATGGAAGTAGATGGGCACATAAACCACCCGTTAAACACTGAAGCACGAGCCCCAGTCTAGCATATGACATGCAGGGGGAGAGCGTAAAAGCCTTCAGGCAGAGGGAATGGGACTCTGGCGCTCCCTGTATGGGATTTGAGGGCACCTGAGGGAGGCCTTGGGGGTCAGGGAGCCCCAGAAGGGCTCACAAAACTCCGAGAGGGAATCACACAAGTAGTACATGAAAGCAGATGGGCACAGAAGCCACCGGTAAAACATTGCAGCACCAGCCCCAGTGTAGCATATGACAGGCAGGGGGGCGTGTTTAAGCCTTCAGGCAGTGGGAAAGGGAGTCTAGCGCGACATGGAGGGGATTTGAGGGCACCTGAGGGGGGCCTGGGGGTTCAGGGAGACACAAAAGGAACCACAGAGCACCGAGAGTGGATCATACAGCCAGTAAATGGGAGAGAAAGACAGCCAGAGACTCAACGGAAAAACATACAACATGCAGGCTGGACTACCAGGAGGAGGCGGGCTAAAGCCTTTACGCACGAACAAACTAGAGGGATAACCGGACGCTAGCGCTCCCTGGGTGGAATATAGAAGCACGTGAGGGGGGCCTGGGGGTTCAGGGAGCCGCAAAAGAGATCACAGAGCACCGAGAGGGAATCGCACAAGCAGTACATGGAAGTAGATGGGCACAAAAGCCACCGGTAAAACATTCCAGCACCAGCCCCAGTGGAGCATATGACAGGCAGGGGGGCGTGTTTAAGCCTTCAGGCAGTGGGAAAGGGAGTCTAGCGCGACAGGGAGGGGATTTGAGGGCACCTGAGGGGGGCCTGGGGGTTCAGGGAGCCAAAAAAGAGATCACAGAGCACCGAGAGGGAATCGCAGAAACAGGACATGGAAGTAGATGGGCACATAAACCATCCGTTAAACAATGAAGCACGAGCCCCAGTCTAGTATATGACAGGAAGGGGGGCGCGTAAAAGACTTCAGGCAGAGGGAATGGGACTCTGGCGCTCCCTGTATGGGATTTGAGGGCACCTGAGGGGGGCCTGGGGGTTCAGGGAGCCGCAAAAGAGATCACAGAGCACCGAGAGGGAATCGCAAAAGCAGTACATGGAAGTAGATGGGCACATAAACCATCCGTTAAACACTGAAGCACGTGCCCCAGTCTAGTATATGACAGGCAGGGGGCGTGGTCAAGCCTTGAGGAAGAGGGAATGGGACTCTAGCGCTGCCTTCATGGGATTTTAGGGCACCTGAGGGGGGCCTGGGGGTTCAGGAAGACACATAAGGAACCACAGAGCACCGAGAGTGTATCATACAGCCAGTAAATGGGAGAGAAAGACAGCCAGAGACTCAACGGAAAAACACAAAACATTCAGGCTGGACTACCAGGAGGAGGCGGACTAAAGCCTTTACGCTGCCACATACTAGAGGGACAAGCGGAAGCTAGCGCTTCCTGGGTGGGATATAAGGGCACCTGAGGGGGCCTGGGGGTTCAGGGAGACACAAAAGGAACCACAGAGCACCGTGAGGGAATCAAACATCCAGTACATAGGAGAGACAGGCAGCCCAGACTCAGCGTAAAAAGACACGACATGCAGGCGACACGACGAGGAGGGGGCGGGCTAAAGCCTTTACGCAGCCACATACTAGAGAATAAAGCGGAAGCTAGCGCTTCCTGGGTGGGATATAAGGGCACCTGAGGGGGGCCTGGGGGTTCAGGAAGACAAATAAGGAACCACAGAGCACGAAGAGTGTATCATACAGCTAGTAAATGGGAGAGAAAGACAGCCAGAGACTCAACGGAAAAACACACAACTTGCAGGCTGGACTACCAGGAGGAGGCGGGCTAAAGCCTTTACGCACGCAAAAACTAGAGGGATAAGCGGACGCTAGCGCTCCCTGGGTGGGATATAGAAGCACGTGAGGGGGGCCTGGGGGTTCAGGGAGCCCCAGAAGGGGTCACAAAACTCCGAGAGGGAATCACACAAGCAGTACATGGAAGTAGATGGCCACATAAACCACCCGTTTAACACTGAAGCACGAGCCCCAGTCTTGCATATGACAGGCAGGGGGGCGTGGTATAACCTTCAGGAAGAGGGAATGGGATTTTAGCGCGACCTGTATGGGATTTTAGGGCACCTGAGGGGGGCCTGGGGGTTCAGGGAGACATATAAGGAACCACAGGGCACGGAGAGTGTATCATACAGCCAGTAAATGGGAGAGAAACACAGCCAGAGACTCAACGGAAAAACACACAACATGCAGGCTGGACTACGAGGAGGGGGCGGGCTAAAGCCTTTACGCAGCCACAAACTAGAGGGATAAGCGGACGCTGGCGCTCCCTGGGTGGGATATAAGGGCACCTGAGGGGGGCCTGGGGGTTCAGGGAGCCGCAAAAGAGATCACAGAGCACCGAGAGGGAATCGCACAAGCAGTACATGAAAGTAGATGGGCACATAAACCACCCGTTAAACACTGAAACACGAGCCCCAGTCTTGCATATGACAGGCAGGGGGGCGTGGTAAAGCCTTCAGGAAGAGGGAATGGGACTCTGGCGCTCCCTGTATGGGATTTGAGGGCACCTGAGGGGGGCCTGGGGGTTCAGGGAGACATATAAGGAACCACAGGGCACGGAGAGTGTATCATACAGCCAGTAAATGGGAGAGAAACACAGCCAGAGACTCACCGGAAAAACACACAACATGCAGGCTGGACTACGAGGAGGGGGCGGGCTAAAGCCTTTACGCAGCCACAAACTAGAGGGATAAGCGGACGCTGGCGCTCCCTGGGTGGGATATAAGGGCACCTGAGGGGGGCCTGGGGGTTCAGGGAGCCGCAAAAGAGATCACAGAGCACCGTGAGGGAATCAGACATCCAGTACATAGGAGAGACAGGCAGCCAAGACTCAGCGTAAATAGACACGACATGCAGGCGACACTACGAGGAGGGGGCGGGCTAAAGCCTTTACGCAGCCACATACTAGAGGGATAAGCGGAAGCTAGCGCTTCCTTGGTGGGATATAAGGGCACCTGAGGGGGGCCTGGGGGTTCAGGGAGCCGCAAAAGAGATCACAGAGGTGGCTCTCCCTTAGCGTGTTCGTCATGTACTTTCATCTACCCGTGTATTTGGTGGGCAATTTGTGACTTTGTGCTCGGGGTCAGAACGTATACTGTCCGTCCCCCCGCACCATTTCGGAAGTCCTTCTCCCTTACCCTGAGACCGCGAGGGACATACCCTAAACTCCCGTGGACTCCCCCCGGACCCCCAAGTCCCTCCCCCAGATGGGCTCACAAAAGTCCGAGAGGGAATCACACAAGCAGTACATGAAAGCAAATGGGCACAGAAGCCACCGGTAAAACATTGCAGCACCAGCCCCAGTGTAGCATATGACAGGCAGGGGGGCGTGTTTAAGCCTTCAGGCAGTGGGAAAGGGAGTCTTGCGCGACATGGACGGGACTTGAGGGCACCTGAGGGGGGCCTGGGGGTTCAGGGAGACACAGAAGGAACCACAGAGCACCGAGAGTGGATCATACAGCCAGTTAATGGGGGAGAAACACAGACAGAGACTCACCGGAAAAACACACAACATGCAGTAAGGACTACCAGGAGGAGGCGGGCTAAAGCCTTTACGCACGCACAAACTAGAGGGATAACCGGACGCTAGCGCTCCCTGGGTGGGATATAAGGGCACCTGAGGGGGGCCTGGGGGTTCAGGGAGCCCCAGAAGGGGTCACAAAACTCCGAGATGGAATCACACAAGCAGTACATCGAAGCAGATGGGCACATAAACCACCCGTTAAACACTGAAACACGAGCCCCAGTCTAGCATATGACAGGCAGGGGGGCGTGTTTAAGCCTTCAGGCAGAGGGAATGGGAGTCCAGCGCGACATGGAGGGGATTTGAGGGCACCTGAGGGGGGCCTGGGGGTTTTAGGGAGCCGCAAAAGAGATCACAGAGCACCGAGAGGGAATCGCACAAGCAGTACATGGAAGCAGATGGCCACATAAACCACCCGTTAAACACTGAAGCATGAGCCCCAGTCTAGCATATGACAGGCAGGGGGGCGTGGGAAAGCCTTCAGGCAGGGGGAAAGGGAGTCTAGCGCTCCCTTGATGGGATATGGAAGCACCTGAGGGGGGACTGGGAGTTAAGGGAGCCACAAAAGGGAGCAGAAAAGCACCGTGAGGGAGTTTTACACCAAGTACATCGGAGAAAATGGCAGACCGAGGCTCAGCTTAACATATGACATGCAGACTGGACTACCAGGAGGGGGCGGGCTAAAGCCTTTCACGCAGGCACAAAATAGGGGGTTACAGGGACCCCATGGCTCCCTGGATGGGACATGGAAGCACCTGAGGGGGGCCTGGGGGTTCAGGGAGCCGCAACAGGAAGCACAGAGCACCGAGAGGGAATCATACAGCCAGTACATGGAAGTATATGGGCACATAAGCCACTGGTCAAACATGGCAGCACCAGCCCCACAAACCCGTCACCAGCTTCCAGGTTTTCTTACTGAAGATGTACCCGAGCAGCAGCAGCGCCAGGGCCGGCACCAGCAGGGACACCATGCCATACACGAAGTTCAGCTTAGGGCTGCAGGGACACCTGAAGACCGCTGATGAGAAGATCTGCCCCTCCCCGGCCGTCAGCAGGGCCACCACCCCGAAGCAGAGGTTGGTCTGCTGGTTTGCGATGGTCAAAATTGTCTTAAACTTATCCATAACTGCCCACTCAAAGTCTGAGAGACTGACACACTGTCGTTTTGTAACCCTGTTTGTCTGTGGTCAGACGAGCACTGAGCGCCTCCCTCCGTCACTGCAATACTGGGCTGAATGCTTAGAGAAGTTCACTGAGGAGTCTGAACTTTCACTTTCTTTCTGAAGACTGACAATATGCCTCAGCAGGGGCGTCACTAGGTTTTAAGGACAGGGGGGGCTTAGCCCCCAAGAGATGCACAGAATGTGAGCGAACGTAGCGCACGAGCACAAAACTTCACAAACAGCTAATAAAGACTGAGAAATTATTCATTGTTATTATTGTTATTATTTCAGTCTGTTTTTTAATACAGTACAACAACAAACAAGTTTGCACAGTAACAGTATGTTACTGTTACTGTGCCAGTATATATATATATTTAATTTCAAGTCAGGATACTTTGGCTTATAACTATAATTATCTATAGATAGATAGATAGATAGATAGATAAATCTTGGCTTTCTTCACTTTCTAATCATTACTCTCCTACTCACCTTTCCAGCTGAGGTCTCTCCCCTCTCACTTTGCTTCTCTGCCCTGACTCCTACAGGTCAATAGGGGTGGTGGAGTGATTATTACTAGTGTGTTATTATTATTATTATCCACTGATGATAATCATATGTGATTGAGCTCAGCTCCTGTTCTCATCCATGTGTAATATGAGGAACACAGTTGGTGCTCCAGAAGGAAGTCGCCCCAAAGATAGTATATGTTAAAAAGAGAGCACACTTAACTCTATAAACAACCAGGACCTTTACGATGCATTGCTGATTTATGAGCCAGCTAAGTAGCAGCGTTCTTTAAGAACTGGAATTAAACTTTTGACCTCAAAACAACAAAGGTAAGACGTGCGCAGAGATTGTCTGTAGTGTGCAAGCCAGGTTTTTATTTGTCCAACAAGGAACATTTGGTTTATTAATTACATGGGACTTTCTGCTTTTAGCTGGGGGCTGAAGCTAACTTTTTTTACTACCAGCAGTGATGAATACTTACTTTCTTGAAAAAGGTTTCTATCCATTTTTCCTCCATCTATTTCTGTTCCTCTCCTCATGATGTTCTGTGGCTTTGTGTGCCCCAAAGGTACACACGCTGCAAGTACCGACAACAAGCAAGGTCAAGGAGATAAACGTGGACTGGATTCTCAGTGAAGTGGGCATTCTCCATATGAACAAGTAGAATTGGATAACGACAAACTGAAGGGGCTCGCTACCTTACACTAAGAAGTGAGGGAAAACTGACAGATTTATGATCATATTTAAGTGAGTAATGACAGGTTAGATAATTATTTATTTAAACTCATATTCTAGACGCTTTATATTGAATATGTCGGCATATTTTTCATAAAACAACACCAAAATTATTTAGGGGGGCTTGAGAATATTTTAGAAATAGGCCTAACGATGCCACTGTGCCTCAGTTCTCTGACACATGAAGTTTTTATCTTCACGGGTACAACATAAGTCCTGAAAAACAGCTTCTTCATCCTAAACTACCTTGAAAATATACATTATCATGTTAAGGAGGATGCTGCTTTTATTTCTGCAGGAAAAAAAATACTTAAAACATCTTTCTTCACTTGTTATGAGAAAACATTATAGTTATACATAATACATACATAACTTTTTATAAAGGCAGTTTCATTATGATATTCAACACCTGGCAGCACCTAATCTTGAAATAAACAAGATAGGGTTTCCTGAGCCTTTGTAGCTCACACATCCCCAAAACATGAGTGATCCACCTCTGTGTTTCAAAAACAGAAAAAAAATGTTATCATTCATATCCTCTGAAAGATGGCCAAGAAATCATAAATTCTGCTAGCAAAAGCATTTACTTATCGCTGTAACTGTAGCTGGTAGATGCACCCTGTCTGTTGTTGATGGTCCCGGTAAATCGGTTCTGTCACCTGTTCATCACTTGAGTAGGACTGTTAAAAAATCCCCACAGTAGTTTCACTGAAGGCTGTAGTGGCCTCAAAGATTCCAGCATACTGCAAGAGAGATGGTGGCATATTTTTAAGTTGTTCAACCAATCTCTGCCTTATTGAATAGAGTTTATTCTTTTAAGGCACTATATTGATCTACATCAGCAGTTCCCAACCTTTTTTGTCTTTTGTACCCCTGAGTCTTTTTGTCATACCATGAGTACCCCCTCACTCATACATGATGACGATTCTTAGAAGTAGAATGAAACACAACTGATTATTAAATTAAATTCATTTTATTCTATCTCCTTGATTTAAGCATTTAATTCTTTGGCACTTTAATTTTTTACCCAAATGAAAAAGAAACAATGTTTTGCCTTGGGGTTGCACAGTGGTGCAGCGGGTAGCGTTGCAGTCTCACAACAAGAAGGCCCCTGTTCGGAGAAGGTGGGCGTTTCTGTGTGGAGTTTGCATGTTCTCCCCCTGCATGTGTGGGTTCTCTCTGGGTACCCTGGCTTCCTCCAACAGTTAGGTTAATTGGTTATTCTAAATTGCCCGTGGGTTTGTGTCAATGGTTGTTCGTCTCTATGTCAGCCCTGCGACTGACTGGTGACCAGTCCAGGGTGTACGCAGCCTCTCACCCAATGACAACTGGGATAGCCACCCGCAACCCTGAACAGGATAGACGGTTAAGAAAATGGATGGATGGATGTTGCCGTGGAAATAAATCAGTTAAATAAATAAATAAATACACAATCAAAATGATAAAGCTGTCTTTGTTACATATAACTCTGCAATATTTACCACAAAAAACTGGAGCACTGCTGATTAAGTCCCTTTAAAACAGGTATTTCAACTTTAAATTAGCTTTGACTTCTTTCTTGTGTTTTTCTGTGGTTCCTCTGAACTTTCTCCTGAATCCAGAGCATCTGGACATTTCAGCCTTTTTCCATATTTACCTGGCTGTAGATAAGCTTCTGTTTAGGTTTTTCCGCAGCTATGCCACAGGTTATTGTCTCCTACTACTAGTTGTAGTGCACACGTAAAGTGGTAAAATAACAGTCCGAATCGAGTCATGAGGGTCCTTAGAAACAAATGATTAAATGTGTCTATGTATCCCCTGCAGTGTCCTGGTACCCCTGGTTAGTAATCACTGCTCAAATCTTTAAAAGCTTTAGCTGACCTACATATGCTCTCCAGTACGACACTTCTCTTCCCAGTTGTTAAGAACAGGGATCTTGTTTCAATCTGCTCATTCAAATGCCAATGCACAACATTTCTTTGAACCTAGGCCCTGGAAATGGTCTGTAAGCTGTTTGAGGTGCTCTGCTCCTTCTCCATGTCTTCTGTGAAGACTCTCTTTGCTTGTGCTGTCTAACTGTGCCCCACAGTTTTTGCTTCTTTTTCCTCATTATCATTTATGAAACTGCAGTACTAGCTTGTCAATCTTTACGAAGTAAACAAAAGCTATGTAATATGACATTAAAATAAAATTTCCCACATGATAATCACCTGCATTTCTGACATACAAAACTGGACAAGGGTTCGATAAGCAACAACAAAAAAAAGTTGTTAAGAAAATGAAAAACATACTCACGGCAGCACCACTTGCTTCTCTCTATCACAGGGACAGCCAAATGGAGTATAATTGCAGAATTTCTGGTCACAGGACAACAAATGTGTTCTGTTGTCAATATGCAGGAGATGATTCAACCTATGTTCACCGAGTAGTTTAGTCTTTATGGCACGACTAGGGAATCCTCTTTAAAGAATCAAATGTAAATCAAATGTCTATAATTTTTTTCACAATTTTATAACCTTTTCATGTTTGATATTCGTATTCACGACATTTTTTTTTAACTTCATGTTCATATTTCACAAGGTTTAGAAGGTTCTTTAGCATGGGGTGAGAGGGGAATGTCCTAGATGTTATGAATTATGAAGAAAAATACATATGTTGGAGCAAATCACCAAGCAAAGTGTCTTTTTGCAGTACACCCTATGTATCTCTACGTGGCTCTAACCGAATTTTTACTTGAGGGCCAATAGCCGACCGTTGTACGATAATTGACGACTATACTATATTACCCGACGACGAATGAACTAATTTATGGTTTGGTTCTGTGGTACGGGGTTCATGCCTCTTCTGCACGTGTACGTGTTAACAGGGACCAACACCAATGACAATTCTACTTGGATGAGAGAGCAATTATAATACTAACCCTCTGATGCATGAATTATGAAAGCCAGTGTCTGGATTTTCCCTTTGAGTGTTTTTATTTGTCTTAAGGTATAAAAAATGTTTTCCATTTTTTTTCTTCAAATATTTGTAACAGAACATTCAACATAAAAAAAGAGTGAAATTAATGTAAACATAACTATTTTTTTGTTTGACTTCCTTTCTTCTTTTTTGGTAATTTCATGAATAATCTCTTTTTGATGCTTTGCGAAACATTTTGACTCTCTGTCATCCATTTTAACACTGAAAAATGTCTAGTTATTACAATATTTTACCCTCAAATGTTTGTCTATAACTTAGAAAAAAAAAATGTTTGGAAAAAGAGTTGAAAACATTTTTTCAGGTCCTAAGAAGAATAAAAATAACTTGACACAGGCTAAAATGAATTTCCACCACATGAACCATTGAATTTAGGAGTAAATAACTTTTAAATAGGTGTCCACTGTAGTGACCACTATGCACCACAGGGCTGATTAAATATTTTTATTTTTCACACAGAAAATCAATATCATGTAACAAATATCATAAGACTTTGCACTATATTACTGTACACCAATTTGTAATACAGAAGAGAGTTGGTGATTGACAGCACATTTCAAATTTCAAGCAAAGGAGCCAAGTCATTGACCTTTAACTTATATAATGTAAAGAAAGTAAAACTAGTTGAATGTTAAGTGTAATTTTTAAGAGAAGGACTTTTTTTCCTGAGATGATATGATTTTATTCAAACAGTGGTGGACCACAGCAGCAACACATAAGAAAAAACAAGTCAAATAATAAAGCAGCAACTGTTAAACACAAAAATTAGAGTTAATAGTGAGAGTGCAGGCTGATACCTGAACAGTCTTCAGTGCACTGTGTGGTACATAGCGTTTGTACAGCATATCAACATTTTATACATGCCAAGATAAAAGTGAGAAAACAATGTAATTACTCACCTTGTTACAGTGTCTGCTGCCACCTGCTGGACAGTCACAGTTAGTGCCTCTGAAGTGATGCAGGCACAGAAGGACAGAGCAGAAGTTATGTTCCTGCACAAGTGTTGAGATATTTTAGTCAAACAGGTACTGTTTACATCATCTATCCCAGGGGTCGGCAACCCACGGCTCTTTAGCCCTGCCCTAGTGGCTCCCTGGAGCTCCTTCAAAATGTTTGGAAATGAAAAAAGATGGGGGAGAAAAACATATTTTTTGTTTTAATATGGTTTCTGTAGGAGGACAAACATGACACAAACATTCTTAATGTTTTCCAATGCTGTAAGAATGTGTAGAAAGCCTTCACGCAGCCACAAAATAGGGGGTTACAGGGACCTCATGGCTCCCTGGGTGGGATATGGAAGCACCTGAGGGGGGGCTGGGAGTTCAGGGAGCCGCAACAGGAAGCAGAGAGCACCGAGAGGGAATCACACAGCCAGTACATGAAAGTAGATGGGCACATAAACCACCGGTTAAACATTGCAGCACCAGCCCCAGTGTAGCATATGACAGGCAGGGGGGCATGTTTAAGCCTTCAGGCAGGGGGAAAGGGAGTCTAGCGCAACCTGTTTGGGATTTTAGGGCACCTGAGGGGGGGCTGGGGGTTCAGGGAGCCCCAAAGGGGGTCACAAAGCACCGAGAGGGAATCACACAGCCAGTACATGGGAGAGACAGGCAGCCCAGACTCAGCGGAAATACACACGACATGCAGGCTGGACAACCAGGAGGGGGTGGGCTAAAGCCTTCACGCAGGTACGAAATAGGGGGTTACAGGGACCCCATGGCTCCCTGGATGGGATATGGCAGCACCTGAGGGCACCTGATACTGATCAAGTCAACTTTTAACACACATACACCCCAGTTACAAGATCCCACAGACATACACTTTTCCCGCCTCAAGTGCACATACAACAGACACACAGACACACCCTATCCCATTTTAGACAACATCTCATTTGATAAAAACAATGTAATCTACCTCATCACCTGCACCTTTTCCAGGAACCAATACATAGGAGAAACGGAACATAACATACATATTAGACTCACACAACACTTAAGAACCATCAATACTGGCACATAAAGGGCATATTACAAAAACTCCAGTGTCAGGAGAATGTTGAAAAAGTCATCTCATCTGTGAGCCTCAACAACTGCCTGAGGGGGAATCTGTTGGAGACAATGAGGAAGCAGTTCCAGACATTACTCGCCCTGACACACAGAGTTTTCCCACTTGCACAGGTTCATGTTCCACTTATTCAGTACTCCAAGGAGCTTTCTTTGGAAACCCAGGAGCTCATTGAAGAGCTAAACATCTTCCTCTTGGACTACTGCAACACTCACATTTGCAGCCTGGAGACGAACGATCACTGGTCACAGAAGCAACGGAGGAGAATAGAGGCTATCTGGATCGACAGACTAGGAACCACTACCCCAGGAGGCCTAAACAAAAAAGCTGGCCGGGATCTCTTAGGAACCACAAGAGACCCAACCCCGACTTCATCCCTTCTGCCTTCTCCATAACCAAACAACTCAATTTATTTCCAACCAATCCCCCACATAACAGACCCAGTAACCCAACCCTGACCCTAACCCTAATCCTAACCCTATCCCTAACCCTTACCCTTTCCCTAACCCTAACCCTTACCCTTTCCCTAACCCTTACCCTAACCTTAACCCTTTCCCTAACCCTCACCCTAACCTTAACCCTTTCCCTAACCCTCACCCTAACCTTAACCCTTTCCCTAACCTTAACCCTTTCCCTAACCCGTACCCTTTCCCTAACCCTTACCCTAACCTTAACCCTAACCCGCCCCCCTATCCAAAACCCAACCCATAGACTCCCAGGAATACTCATCACCATTATTCCCCCACCTTAGTTAGTACCCTCCTCCACAACTCACCTACCACTTCTTCAGCCTTCCCCCCCTTTTCCTCCAGCTTGCAGGTCTCAACCAGAGGAGACCCAGCCACAGTGTTACAATTTTGGTCTTAATAAAATACATTGCTGAACAAATAAAAAATAAAAAATTCGACAAAACACTCCTTGTGAATCATTAATGTTGTGGACCTTTTACATTGTCTCCATGAACCAAAATCAAGCATAATATATATATATATAAATATATATATTTTTTATTCTGTCTTTTACGTTTCATGTCAATTGTTCTAACGTGAGGTTCGATCCATTTTCAAATTTAAAACTAACTTTGAATATTTTAACTATCTGGCTCAACAATAACGAAAACTCCTTTTTCCCCATCCCTCCCTCCTTTCAAGGATCAAAATAACTTTTTATTTATTCATTTATTTAATCAACCACTCGTTTATTTATTGAGCTACTAGCTCCTAGAATTAAAAAATCTTGGGTACTTAGGAGAGCAGTTAGAATAAGATAGCCCGGAGTTTTCTCCCCACCCCTGGGGCTCTTGGTTTTTTATTGTATATATTTTATGAATTATGTGATTTAACTCCTTTTATGGTACTTTCCCTCGTGAATTCTATAGCCTTGTCTTTTATATTGCATGTCTTTCTGTGTGGGTTTTATGAATAAATCTCCTATTGGGTTGCTACCTGAACCAGTATGTGTGCAGTTGTCTTTCTATACCCATTTATAATTGTGCAACCTACCCCCGGCCCCCTTTCTTAGCTCTCCTTTATCCAGATTTTATACTGAGCACTTACCCTTTAGAAATTCTCCTTTTAAAACTCCTAACCTTCACTTTTCATCCCCATTTTTGGCACTTAACTTTAATTTTAATCCTTGAACCCCTTACAGGATGCAAATGACGGGCTCTCTATTAATTATCTATTTTCTTAAACATGTACACAGTGGATTTATCCCTAGATTTCAACTGCTATATTCTACAATTTTATTCTATTTATTATGTTGGTTGTTTTTATTATTATGTGTGTTTTTCCAATTATATTTTATTGTGAATAGTCCAGCACTTTTCCCCACCTAGAACTTTAGCACATAACACTTTGAAATCTAACAGGTTATCCCCTCAATTCGATACCTCACAGCCCGAACTTGCTCCCCTTTTACCACATTCCTCCCCAACTCCTCCTCCAACCTTTTAATTAATCCTACACTAACTCTAATTCTTCCCATTGTTGAGCCAGCTTTTAACACTTGATGATATAGAACAGAATAATAAATCGTCACGTTCTCATCTCCTCATTAAATAAATAGCCATAAAAGCAACAGTCAATTACATAGTCAAAGCTCGTCTTTCCATAACTTAAATAATAAGCTCCCTAAAAAAATCAAAATGGAGACTACCCAGACTGGGTTTTGACCCCTGGTCCCCGGATCAGAGGTGCGCAAACAGGTCCACTCAGCTATCCTTGGTTAAACACAGATATCCACAGACAGATAACATAGAGCACCCATCCGTGAGCCAGTGCAAAATAAATCTAAAAGATCTATTCCAACCCTGCCCTAACCCCACCCTAACTCTAACTAACCCGAACCCTAACCCTAACCCACCTGAAACAAAGGGGACTACTGGACAGCAATTACCCATGATGCATTGCATCTAACATGACACCCTGAGACCACGAGTAAGAGCAGTAGTGCAGTGAGTGCAGCTTCACCCACTGACTCAGTGGAATTCCCTCTTTGGAGTCAACAAAGGCTCTTATAAGATCCATGTTAAAGAGTAAGACTTCCTAAACCCAAACAGTTCTTTTAAGAACTAACTGAAGAGTAAAAACAGCACTTTTAAGCGCTACAACAGCCCTGAAAGAAGACCCAGCAGCGGAGCAGGACCCAACTTCGGAGGAAGGAAGACCAAGCCACCCCTGGAGCAACTGGAGGACAGGAACCACCAGGAGGGTGACCCAGCTCCAGAGCAAGGCCCAGCCGCCGTCTGCAGCCCTATTTGGGCGGACCAGGGCTACCTAACGGTGTCAACAACTGGTCCGTTCCCACCGGGTGGGGGGTGAGTATGCGGCCCCCCATGTTCCGCCTATAGGAACAAAGCACGACGGGAGTGGTGGTCCAGGGCAACAGGACCTTAAACGTAGCCCAGTCTTCTAAGGGGGCTAGCCTCAGCCACACACCAACACACAGAACACCAGACAGGCCCAACAGATGCCAGCTAGAGGACAATCACCAAAACCCAGAAAGAAAAACAGACAGTAGGAAGGTTAGTAGGGGAAAAAATGTACACATCATGCTCACCCCCCTCCCTTCTTCTGCAAGCAGCAAAACTGAGCATTTCACAAACTCAAAGCCCAGCTGAAAATCACAACCAACCAAAATCCCACCACCAAAAGTACAATTGAGCCTGCCAGGCCCAAAAAACACTTAATACAAAAGCGGAATTTAGACCAAAAAGACAAAAAACAGACAGTGAGAAGGTTAGTAATGGGACAAATGCCAAATCATGCTCACCCTTCTCCCTTCTTGCACAAGCAGCAAAATTGAGCATTTCACAAACTCAAAGCTCAGCTGAAAATTTACAACCAACCAAAATCGAGCATTTCACAAACTCAAAGCTCAGCTGAAAATTTACAACCAACCAAAATCCCACCATCAAAAGTACATTCGAGCCGGCCAGGCCCAAAAACACTAAATGCAAAAGCAGCTGAAGAGATAAAACCAGACAGCATACAACTATCAAAACTTCAGCCCAAACATTCCCAACTGAAACTCTAAAACCTTAAAAGGTCATAAGCTCTTAGATAAATAAATAAAAGAATAACAACCATAGATGCCTCCACAAAAACACCAAATGACCTAAATGGCTATGGGACACACTCCGGGACTTGATCAACCCCTGGAGGGCCGTCCTCGGGTGAGGGTGTATAGTGATAATTGGCCGAAACACCCGATGATCCTGAGGTACACCACTGATGATGTGTCCCACAATTTAGATGTAAAATAGCATCAAATAAAATTAAAATAAAACCAAAATCAGTATCCACATCAACTCTCAAAAACAGACTAGTTCTACAGGAAGAAAAAGCACAAACACAAACCCCTCCTCCTCCTTTTCCTCCCCCTCGCCTCTCTCTTTCTAGAAAGAGGCGAGGTGGGAGACAGAGAAGCCTAGTCAGGCAGGGAAGGCTGTCTACCTTAGACAAGGTGCTCACCAGGCCCTGGCCCTAACCCTAACAGTAAGCATGCCCTAACCCTAACCCTGACCCCAACCATGCCCTAACCCTAATCCTAACAGTGCCCTGACCTCAAAACTAAAATAACCTCCTCACGTATACTCTCTTTCTTTTTCTCTCTCTCCTCATGAGAGAGCTGCAACCTCTTGGGAACTTGATAGCGACATGCGCCGGCGAGTGCCTCGCCGTTGAACTGCCATGTACTTTAAACAAAGTACTAAACTGGTGGGACCGTTGGGACCCACTGGGGAGTTCTCTGGGAACCCAATCACCTAACCCTAACCCTACTAACCCTAACCCCTAACCCTAACTCTAACCCCTAACCCTAACCATGGATCACAAAGGGAATAGGGGATGCATGTAAAAAGAAAAATACTCTGTATAAGAGATTCTTAAAGCAAAGGACAAAAGATGCTGAAATTAAGTATAAAATATACAAAAATAAATTAGCAAATATTATAAGAACATGGAAGAAAGAGTACTATTATGCATTATTAGAACAGAACAGAAGCAACACACAAGAAATATGGAGAGTATTAAATAATATAATCAAAAAGGGTTCTTATAAAACTGGGTATCCAGAATACTTTATAAAAGATAAAGACATTATTGTTGATAAAATTAAAGACATAGCCAATGAATTTAATGATTTTTTTGTACATGTCGGCTATAACTTTGCAAAAGAAATCCCTGAGTCAAGAACTAATAATGAATTAGATCAACATATTACTAAAAACTCCTTCTCCATGTTTATTAGTGCTGTAAACAATAGAAAAATAATTGGTATTGTGAAAACACTTAAGAATAAAAAGTCTACTGATTGCTTTGATATAGACATGACATTAGTAAAAAGTATTATAGAATATGTGGTGCAACCATTTACATACATTTGTAACCTGTCTTTTCAAACAGGCATTTTTCCCTCAAAAATGAAAACAGCAAAAGTTAATCCTATCTACAAAAGTGGAGAAAGGCATCAATTTACCAACTACAGACCCATTTCGTTACTTCCACAGTTCTCAAAAATCTTAGAAAAGTTATTCGATTATAGACTTCAAACATTTATTGAGAAACACAATCTGTTAAGTAATAGTCAATACGGCTTCAGGGCAAAAAGGTCCACTTCAATGGCAGTGATGGAACTTGTGGAAGGGATATCTACTGCAATCGATAACAAGGAACATACAGTTGGTGTTTTTATTGACTTAAAAAAGGCATTTGACAGTATTGATCACAGCATATTAATGAATAAATTAGAGAGATATGGCGTAAGAGGGTTGGCATACACGTGGATGAAAAGTTACCTGGACGACAGATATCAATATGTGCAACTTAACAATGAAAAATCAAATCAAATGAAGGTCACTTGTGGGGTCCCTCAAGGGTCTGTGTTAGGGCCTAAATTATTCACACTATATATAAACGATATTTGCAATGTTTCCAAATTGTTAAAGTACGTTTTGTTTGCTGACAGTACCACTCTCTATTGCTCTGGTAAAAATGTAGAACAGCTTCTGACTTCAGTTGAAAACGAATTAAATACCCTGAAAACTTGGTTTGACATTAATAAGTTATCACTAAATTTGAACAAAACAAAGTTCATAATTTTTGGCACCAGAAAAATTCAAACCCAGGCTAAAATCAGGGTTGATTGTACTGAAACAGAAAGAGTAAATGAAAACAAGTTTCTTGGTGTGTTAATTGATGACAAACTTTGTTGGAAGCCACACATAAATAATGTGAGAACTAAAATGTCAAAAACTATTGCTATACTCTGTAAGACAAAGGATGTTCTCAACAAGAAATCTTTGTTCACGCTGTATTGCTCTCTGTTACTCCCATATATGACCTATTGTGTGGAGATATGGGGTAGCACGTATAAAACCAACTCTCAACCTATTTTTAAGTTACAAAAAAGAGCTGTCAGAATTATTAATCGCTCACATTACCTAGAACCAACAAACGCTTTGTTCATCAATTTAAAAACCCTTAAATTTTATGATCTAGTTGAATTTAAAATTGCACAAATAATGTATAAAGCACACAATAATTTACTTTGCAGCAGTACTCAGAGGCTGTGCAAAACCAGAGAGAGTCGGTATGATTTGAGGGGATTAGTTGTTTTCAAAAAAATGAAGACAAGAACTAACATCAAGCAGAGGTGTGTTTCTGTTAAAAGTGTAAACTTATGGAATAGTTGTGACAGTGAATTAAAAATGTGAAATTCACTTTCTTCATTTAAAAACATGTTTAAAACCAAAGTAAAAAGAAAATATGTAAATCAAATGTGAAGAAAACAACAACAAAATATTGGAACTTGGGTTGTGTTTGGTTGTAATATTGCTAAGGATTTCATTGGATTATTTTTACTGCTATAATATGTTTTGAAAATGTATATCTTTTCTCCATTAAGAAAACTTATGGTGTTACTCAGACCATGTAATTAAGTTGATTTAGTTGATTATGTTTACTTCTACATTTATTTATTTGTTTAATTTAATTTAATTTTTTGCAAAACGGGTTGGCAAAATAAGCAGAAGCTTCAGCCTACACCCTTTCGATTAGCTTCAACCATTATATTATTTGGATCTATGATATATTTGTTATGCGTGGTCTTTAAATGCTAATTGAATAAATTGAATTGAATTGAACCCTAACCCTATTCCCCACTCTTCTGCAATCAAGACTCCGTGAGGACTTCAAGATCTACCTTCAAGACTTCAAGATTGCCACAGGACTCTGCGCAACAACAGTTCTTTTCAGAACTACTTTACTGTAGCCCCAACAGTACTTTTAAGTACTATTTACTGAAAAGTTGACGGCTCCCTCTGAAGACCCCAGGACTCGAGCTTGGACCGTAGACTGAGCAGGATGCCGAAACAGATCAGCCAACGTGATCAAGCCAAGAACAATCCCATATCCAGGGGCCCGGAGAACCAGGACAACGGAAACACCAACCCTGGGTAAGTTGAACCCCCCCCCACAAAAAAAACACTCCCTCCCTATATACATCACAATTCAAAACAAAAACCTTAACTCCTTCCCACCAAAACATGTAGAATGAACACTAGACTCATAACCTATAGGTACAAAAACAATTGACTACCGGGGACACTGCGGGATTTGATCAACCCCTGGAGGGCCGTCCTCGGGTGAGGGTGTATAGTGATAAATGGCCGAATGATCCTGAGGTACACTACTGATGATGTGTCCCACAATTTAGATCAAAACAACATCCCTCCTAAAGTAACTCAACAAGACTATCGAACCCCCCAAACATTATTTCCCCCTCAATAAACACAACACCAACCCCCCCCCCAAAAAGACCCTTTCGACCCCCACCCTCCCACTCCTTCCTCCACCCTTTGTTTCTCCTTCATCCAATCTGCGTCCTCCTTCTCTTAACCCTATCACTCCACTTTATCTTCTTTAGTTATTATATTTCAACTCTTCCTCTTTTTCCTCTGGCTTTCTTTATGTTAAATACTAACTAACGAACCTTGAATATAAATGCCTCGAACATGGACTAAGATTAACGTTATGTCTCCCTCTTTCCTCCTTAAACTTTTAGGGCCCGTAGTGGCTTTCAGCTCCTAGAACGCCTCCTTTTCAGTCTAATTAGAGCTCACCATCACGTTTCGAAGATAAGACAATCCCTGGATTCACAACCAGCCCCGAAATATCTGGAGCAAGTTCGAAAATGGCTAACAGAAACCATCAACCCAGCCAAACCAACCGAATCCACTCAACTCCTACTAAACGGAAATGTGACTAACTGGCTCCAAACAAGCCTCCAAATCTTAGAACAACACCACCAACATACCATTGACGAGATCCACACAGCATCCCTGGATCATACATCGGAAGACTGGGATAGGGCTTGGCTAATCGCCACAAAATGGATCGCAAGAAGATATCCCAACATACAGGCAAACACTATCCAGGAAGCTAGAAAACAGCTGGAATTAGCTTCTGCATTACTGCGAGCTGTCGCCCTAGAAAACGCCCAAACCTCAGAAATCCCACAGAGAAAACCCAACCCAGACACACAACCACCCACACCCTCACAACCAGAATCACCAAACACAGAAGCAACAAAAACAACCCCCAGCACACCCACCACACCATTCACCCGACATGAACATGGAGGAAACAAATGGGAAAATTGGACCCTCACACCACAACGCCGAATCCTCTTCATGGGCGACTCAAACCTCTGTAGACTCCCAAAAATGCGAGACAACAGAATCCAGGTGGATTCATACCCAGGAGCAACAATCAACCATGCAGCATATATCCTGAGGGCCAAAACTCCAACCTCAGATATCGTACAAATTGCAGTATTATCCTGTGGCATTAACAACAGAACTCGCCGAAGCACAACACAGCTTGAAAACGACACCAAAAAAATGATCTCGGCAGCCAAAGCAACATTCCCCAGGGCACAAATAGTGATACCACTCATTAACACCTCGGACAAACTCCTGGACCTCGACAAAACCACAATCACTGACCTAAATGACATCTTTAAGCGGAATGCAAGAATCATCCCAAGAATTGCACCATCAGACTTCAAAACAGAAATAGATAGCATTCACTGGACCCGGGAAACCGGCATCAACCTGGCCACTAACTGGCTCGAAAGTTTAAACTTTTAACCCCGATTAACAGTCCCGGCAGGAAATAGGGAAATCAATAATCAAGTTGTCGACTACCTTCCAGCTACAAGCTGATACACGGGACCTACTAGACAAGGGACTGACGTTCATCCCAACCCCCAGCTCCAAACACAACAGCCGCTCAACACGCTTAACTGACCTCACACAACACCACCGTAGGTTAAAACTCAACACTTTCGTCTATGGCCAAGAACAACTGGAACGAATCCCATTCCTCCCAAAATCAACATGGGAACCCCCGGCAGGGGGCAATTCCAGAGGTACTACGGGACCTGATAAACATCAATCACCGAGACCTCTATAACCTTCAACCACAACCAGAAAAAAACAACCTACCTGACACCCAACGCCAAGCCATTGCGGACTTACAGGAAAACAGAACATTGGTCATAAAACCAGCAGATAAGGGCAGTGCTATAGTCATTATGGACAGAAATCAGTACCAACAGGAAGCCCTAAGACAGCTGACAGACACCAACTACTCCCAACCACTACAAAACCCCTCTATCCAAAAACAAAAACACTTATCAACGAGGTCTTGCTGGACATGGTAAGTAAAAAACAAATCACAAACAAACAAAAACTTTATATTCCCGGCGAACCCAACCCAAAAGCGCGCCGCTTTTACCTCCTACCCAAGATACACAAAACTCCAGACACTTGGCCGGTCCCTTTTCAAATACCAGCAGGTAGACCTATTGTTTCAGATTGTGGTAGTGAAAGCTATCTAATTGCAGAATTCTTGGACTTTCACCTCAACCCTCTATCCATCAAACATGACAGTTATGTAAAAGACACATATGACTTCATCCATAAAATCAGGAACATGCCACTTGAGGAACCATGCCTCCTCTTCACAATGGATGTAGATAGCCTATACACAATTATTGACACCACCGCAGGACTCCTGGCAATCTGGAAAACATTCAACAGATTCCCAGACAGCCAAAGACCTGAGGAATCCATCATCAAACTCCTGGAAATAAGCCTAAACAGGAATGACTTTGAGTTTGACGGACAACACTACCTCCAAGTCAAAGGCACAGCAATGGGCAAGAAATTTGCACCTGCCTATGCAAACATTTACATGGCTAGATGGGAAGAATCTGCCCTCTCCAAAACAAACAAAAGATCATCTCACTATTAAAGATATCTGGATGACATCTGGGGGATCTGGCCCGACTCCATGGACTTCGTGGCAAGCCTCAACACACACCACGAATCCATCAAATTAAAAGCACACACAAACACCAAAGAAGTGGACTTCCTGGACGTAGCCAGGAGCCCAGATTTCCAAACCACCAAACATCTAGAAACACGAGTGTACGTTAAACCAACAGACTCCCACACTTTGTTACACAGGACAAGCTTCCATCCCAAACACACATTCAGATTAAAGAAAGAAACACATTTGTTAAATCACAACTGATCCGATTTCAACGCATCTGCTCAAGGGAGGAGGACAAGGAAAAGGCGAGCCAAATCCTCTTTCAAGCCCTACGCCAAAGGGGCTACCAAAGAACATTCCTCAGGGAAGTTCAAAAGGAAGTCTTTGGAGGACACCCGACACAACGAACCCACGTGAAAACAAAACAATCACAAACCCAAGAGACTTGCAAAGTGCCCTTTGTAACTACATACTCCACATACACAAAACGAGCAAACAGAATCATCAAACAAAATTTCAACCATCTGACAAAAACACAGAATGGGCACAAATTCTCCAAATCCTCACTGCATACAGACGCAACCCAAACCTCAAAGACATGTTAGTGCAAGCACGTCTCCCCAAACCACAGGCTGTCTTGAGGTCTCCAGGTAAGTTCAGAACTGCAACTAACACAAAAGAAAAACATCCCTTACCAAGGCACATCACCCTGAGAATCGACAACTGCATATACGTCATCAGATGCAAATCATGCAGAATACAATATGTGGGCGAAACAGGCACAAGATTGTCACACCACAAATACAACGTCCGGAAAAACCAGAAAGAAACAACCCATCTGGTTAGGCACTTTAGAAAACACGTAGTTCACAACATCCAAATGAGAGGCCTACAACACAACCCAGAATGGACAATGACACAACGGAAAAAGATAGAATATCAATGGATTAAACGCCTCAAAACACAACACGCCGGAGGACTGAACAACTGGACAAAACACCAATACCCCAAACAAAGAAACCAACCCAGGCACAGAACACTCATCCTTAGATGAGGAGTTTTCTCTGGTCTTTATTCTCCTGAACGTCAGCCCCTGGAACCCTCACTTCCTCCCCCCTCCCCCCCGCCTCCTTCCCACCGGGTTGGAGACAGGGAGGAAGACAGAGAAACCTAGACAGGCACTGAAAGTTTCATCCTTATACCAGGAGAACTTTCGGATCTCTGTCCTCCCATATCCCACTTTCCATCTAACCTCCTCTTCCTCCCCCTCTCGCTCCCTCTCTTTCTCCAGTCCCTCTAGTGACAACCTGGGTAACCAAAACAACAAGGCAAATGATGAAAAGGGGACTTCCTTAGACAGGATCAACCCCTGATTTCTGACTGCCTTTTTTCCTCAAACACAACACAAACCCACCAAAACAATACACTCTCTTATCCCTTTCTTTCACTCTANCCCCCCCCCCCCCATTTTTCCTCCCTCCCCTTTTTTCCCCCCCTTTCTTCCTTTCATTAAAACCATATCACCCCCCCACACAGTTTCTTATTTACCATCAATATAGACAGTCCTTACACTAACAAAGACCCCCAGAGACATCTCAGCCATCCAGAACATTTTCTCCACAAACAAAGATGCAAAAAGACCGGATCACAGCACACCTTTTTGTAGCATTTGGGCCCTAATTTAAGAATCACCAAAATTGATTGCCCCCCCCCCACCCCAGAATTTTTTTCGTTGCTTTAGGGCAACATTGTGCAGTAAGGGTACTGAAATGTTGTTGATTTTAGTTTGTACAAAATTAAAGCAAAACAAGCAAAGCATACAAAATCCAGTTTTGTTTTGTACCTTATCATTGCAAAACTAATCAATTTGTATATATTTGATATTTATACGTTTTTAAATTAATTTCCCAATTATCCAGGCCACTACTGATGCACGTGGAAACATTTTAACATTTTATCTCTTTCAATTTGTCTGTATGTGAGAAATATAATTTAAAAAAAAGTGAAGTATGGGCACCAAAAACCACTCCTTAAAGAAGTGGAAGGGTTTGCATGTTCATCTGAACCTAAAAGCTTTACTGTTGGACAATGGGGGTCTGATAGAATCCCAAAGCAGAGGTCCCTGTTTGTGGTACTTCAGCTCCACCTATGAAAGGATTTTCCTGCATCTTTTTAGAGGCTGGTGACATGGACCCCTTTGGGGCACATTTAACGTCTTCATTGTGGAAAAGACCACTTCAGGTTGTGGCCTGAGGGCTTTTGGTGCCTGTCATTACGGTAACCCATCAGCAGACATCAGCAGTGAAGGAAGTCATCAGACTGAAGGAGGACTTTTGGACTTGCTGGTTCAGAGTTCTCTGAAAGTAGCTGTAAGGTACTGGTGGCTAGGAAAGCTTTGGACTTTTTGTTTGCCAAAAAAGTCCTGACAAGCCATTAGGCAGCTCAGTGTGGGGCAGCAAAGAACAGCTGACCCAGGCTGGGTATACAGTAGGGCAGTGGGTGCAGCACCATGAGAGTCTCCTGAATCTGACTGACATCCTCTGAGGAGGGGATACAGTCTGAGTTTCAAGGGGAGGGGCTTGTCTATTTTTCAGAAGATTTTTGAGGTGGTCTAAAATCTACTCAGTAGCAGAGGGACAGGTGTGGGTGAGAGACCACCTGAAAGCGTGGGCACAATGAAGGGTCCCTCTGAGGGTTGTGTTCGGGGTGCAGCAGAAATATTGGTTTCCAGGGCTCTCACCAAAAGTTATCTGGTCCCCATAAACAGGTTTCTTACACAAGTCTTTATCTGGGACCACAGTTGAGTACCACTGTTATAGAATGGCTGCCCCAATAATTGTGGTCTAACTGCACAATGTTGCCCTGGGGCAACGAACAATAAAGCATACGTTTAGGAAATTAACTAAATGAAAATTTCGCTCCAAATGACAAAAAATCTACTTTACTTACACATCTACATGTACATATTTTTCTTTGTGACGATTGTTTTATTTAACCAGGTTAAAAAAGAGTGCTAGGTGTGCCAATTCATTGGGCTGAGCCTGGTGCAATTTCATCTCCAGAAAGGAGCCCCCACCCCCCCATGAAACATGCCATCCACTGAACCCCCCATATTTTTGGCAAAAGAAACTTCTTGTGGTATCGTATTTAAGATAAAAATATATGAAAATTGAAAGGGACAGTGTAAAAGCAGAATAAGTGGTCCGTTGCCTCAGGGCAACGCCATGCCATAGAGCAGGGCTATTCAATTAGTATTAACTGAGGGCCGGACACCAAATACAGATACCAAATCAGGGGCCTGAGATATATTGCTTCAGATATGGGTAGCTATTTATTTAAGCAGCTGTATGAAGACAATTTGTAACATATTGGAAAGTGCTTACTATATTTTTAATGCACAACAGATTGCATTGCATCAGGACAACATAAACAAGCCATGTCTACATTCAAATGGTCATATAACAGGAGCAAGTAGACTCAATCTTACCAACAAAGACATTTTTATAACAATAACACCACAAAGCATCATGACAAATTTTGCATCATCAGACACCTTGATAAACAGTCCATGTGAACCAGACCACTAATGGCTGGCTAGATTATGTGCATAATATAACTTTAAGTGAACATTAGGTCACCTGAGTAACAGTGAGAATGTTGCAAAAAACGTGCACATTCCTTGCACACCGATACACATTCGTTGCAAAGTAAACATACTGGCTTCATACAGACAAAAACAAACAGATACTTCTGAGTCCATTCGGCGTTAAATTGCCTGTTTTCTGAGTCCACTTTTCGTTTTTTTAAAGTAGAAAGAGACATTATCAATGCCGCTAGCACAAATCTGGCGCTTCTGTCAAGAGTGTCGAGATGAGAGCTGCGCATGCGTCAATCGGGAAGGACCGTGGGAGATGAATGAATAAGGATACTTGCGCCACCATGTGGTCAGACCAGGGTAAGACAAGCAGATTGAGGGAAAGACGGCATGTCTGTCACATTATGCAGATATGCTTGTCTGCAATTAAAGAATAAATGAAACATACAGTGATTAAAGTGTAAGGGCCACTGAAACTAACGTCGCCGGCCGGACCCGGCCCCCAGGCCGCCAATTGAATAGCCATGCCATAGAGGGTTCATAGAAGGAGCTCACCTCTTTGTGATATGGAGCTTCAACCTCTGGGGAACTTGATAGCAACATGCGCCGGCCAGTGCATTGCCTTTGGACTGCCATGCACTTTATACTAAGTACTAAACCAGTGGGACTGTTGGGACCCACTGGGGGGTTCATTGGGAACCGAAAAACATTACCTAACCTAACCTGACCCTAGGCTAGGGTGTAAAAAAGGTTTTATTCAAAAATAATACTCATGTCAGAAACAGGGGATTGTCACATCCATGTGGCCTCATGGAGGAACAGCAACCGCACACTTAAAACAGCCAATAGTCACAAATGTAGCCTCTCACCTGTAAAAAGTTAATAACATTTTTTTCACGGGAACATGCATAATTTTTGCATTGTTGATAAAAAACTAACCAAAAACACATCTTAATTGGCTTTGTAATATTCAAAATTTAAGCAGTCACAAGGGTAGTCTCATGCCTGTAGAAATTAGTTCAAATTATTAAAAAAAGGCACAATTTTTCATTTTTAATACATACAAAAAGACGTGAAGTAGACGAAAACAAATGGAAAAAACTGGTTGTACTCTATGTTTTGATAAAATCCTTTCAATCCATTCTGACCATGTTTTTAACACATGACCTTTAATTGCCATAAGTTAAAAAAAAAATCATTTTGCTGCACAAACTAATATTCAACTCCAAAAAAGAGTAAAAGGGTTCTTTAATATTTTGCCTTTCAGAATCAATCTCTTGGTTAATGGGCTTTCCCTGTGACTTGTTAAACGGTCGATATTACATGTTGTCACTGTTTTACTGTCAAAATCCTCATTCGAATCTCTGTGTGATGTCATTTACTTTAATTTTCTCCTGGTATTTTAATTTGTGTGTACTGTCCAGAAAAATTACATCAGTTAATTTACAAAAAAATATTAAAATTAAATACAGAACAATTAACAACAAACGCATCCCTATAGGCTGATAATGGTTGTGTGATTGCGGTACCTTATATGGCCACACAAGGGTGAAACACCCCCCACAAAAAAAACTTTTTTTTCCTTTTACATATGACTCTTATTTACAATTAAATGGAGCCTATTTTTTACTGCACAGCCTCATTTTAGACTCCGACAGAAACTAAAAACATGTTTTCTGAATTTTTATAGAAAATCAATGGCAGGTTATATACCATGGATGCTGTTTGGTATCAGATCTTGGATAAATAATTATTTTTGGAACTCTTTCGACCCATATATGGCAGGTTTTAGCCGTGGATTTAACACATGAGCTTAATGCCACAAGAAATAAAAGTAACAGATTTCTACAAAGGCACATGTTGATTCTAGTTTGTATTATGACCCAAAAACACCCAAAATAAAATCATTTTTAAAGATTTCAACGCTCGCAAAGGCAGTCCATCACCTGGAGAAAATTGAATGTAATGTATTACAAAAAACATGAACATTCTGTTCCAAATAATTACAGGGATATAATCAAAAACACATCCTCATCGACTGATTGCTTTTGTGTGATTGTAGTTCCTCAATTTGGCCACGCGATGGCGATTTTTGGCTATTGAATGATTCAAGAGAAGTCCCTTACCTGAAGAAGATTAACTGTAACTATTTAATTCCATATTCACATCTATGCTGTAGATGTGAATTTGGAAACATCTACAGCATAGATATGAATGTTGAATCATTCCATATTCAAATCTACAGGATACATGTTAATGTGGAATAATTCCATTTGTTTTCATCAACCACAAGGTGGCGCCAATTACCAATGTATGCAATAGATGTCAACTTGGAATGGGGGTTAGGAATGATACCACATTCACATCTACAGCCATGAATCACAATCTGCTGTATATTTGCCCACTTCATTATTCTTCCATTATTGAGCCTAAAGTGGTTACACCTCTGTACTTGTGTCAACGCGGTTTAAAGCGGCTTCAAAGCTTTCAATTGCCTCAAACGTTAGACTCTTCACCCTGCCTGTTCATGAGCAAGCACTCTCTGGAAAATCAATTCCACAAAAATGTTTATTGTCTTCAGCTTCACACGGGAAATTAGAATGCATTGCTTGCCTGCATATTTATTCATTTCTTGGCCCAGAGCATTGCATCCACAAGCTATCTGTCAAGGGGTGAAACCCAGGAAAACAGGGGGACGGCCTCCGGTGCAGATTTCAACACAAAAGTCTTTATTACTTATCACAAAACTCAAAAACCCACAGGGCAAAACCAAAAACACAAATCTTAAAAAAAGTAGATTCCGAATATTGAGGAAAACAAGGAACTATATCCACACGCAGACTTGACACACTACACACGACATTAACGGACACAGACTGAACTCAGGACAGGGATTAAATACACAGAAACTAATCAAACCCAGGTATGGCACAAGACACAGGTGAAGCACATGAGGGGAATCATAAAGGAGAGAAACACAGGATCAGGAAGTGAAACACAAGGATCAGGTAAAAAAAAAGAAACACAAGAGAAACCCAAGAATAACTAAACACAGGAAACCAGAACACAAGGGAAAAAACTCAACACAAAACAACAATCCCAAGAATTAAACAAAAAGCAAAACCCTGAAATCAATGCAAAAATCCCAAAATCAGGAGTCTGACATTATCCATTAAACAATACATGAAAATGTGGGATATTCAAAATTCCAAATCCACATTCAAAATTCAAACTCTAAATTCCATATCTAGCCCCTCAACTTTCTTTGGAAATTCCATTTTCACATTTGAATTTGAAGTGAGGGCTGCATGGGGTGTGAGCGTGTGTGTTCAAAAGGAGCTTTCTCCCTCCTTCTCTTACCACATGGTACTGCCATTTTGTTGCATTGATTCCAACTTCACATCTATTGCATTCATTCCAACAATATATGTATTATCTGATCTTACAGTAAAGAAATAATTCTTATCTTACAGTAAGGTTATATGAGGAAAGAGAAAAACTATTTCAAAATTTCAAAAACAATTCTTTATTAAAGAGGTCTTTTTGTTGTTGTTGTTGTTGTTGTTGTTGTTTTTAATAAAACTTCTTAATTAAAAGAGCTCTTCTTTTTTAGAAAACTTCACAACTAAAAGAGCTTTTCTTTATTCTAAGAAAAATTCAAAATTAAAAAAGCTATTTGTTTTAATAAAACTTCACAATTAAAAGAGCGTCTTTTTTTTTTTTCATAGGAACGCCATCAAATGCTTATTTTGGGAGGAAATGCATGATTATGGCAACCAGCACCACCAATACCAGGATTCCCGCAGTAGCCGTGAGCCCCAGAATCCAACTGTCTTCATCACAGGTTGGGGTTGGCAGCCATGCTAGAAGAAGGAGAAGAAGAAATTGACATTCATCCATTATTGCTTCACTCAAAATGTGTTATCAATTTTGCAAAGAGTCCTACTCACATCCACATGCACAACAGCCTGTTCCGCACTCTCCCCCCGACTTCTACTTGGGTAGGATGTTCTGGCCTGTACGATGTTCGGCTAGAAGAAGAAAGTCAACATTCATCCACTGTTCCTCACTTAAAATATATTATCTCTAAAAGTAAATGCTGTACTAACTGCAAAGACAAAATGGACAACTGGAAGGTTCTTCTGGGCTGTATCAGGCCCCACCCTCAGCCTCAATCTTACAAGTCTGGAGTATAAAACAGAGGGTTAAAACCAGGTAAGATATACTCAACAAGTGAAAATAATGATACATTTGGTAAAAGTTGACTTACAGTTTGTTGCTGGGGACTCAGGGGGAAAACCTCCAATTCTACCATTTCTTAAGAATTCCTCAGAAAATAGAAGATAATCAACACAAACCCCTTTTGACGATCAACCAAAATTCCACATTCCAAATCCTAGTACCAATCTATGAACCAATACAATAGACGCAAATGTGGGACATTCAAATTCTCATCTGTTTGAGAAAGCAATAGATGCAAATGTGGAATTTTTCACCTCTGGTGTCTTGTTTAAAAGAGTGATTTAGGTAGAAAAATTCTAATTCATAAATTGATTCCACATTCACATCCAGCTATAATGTCTGAAATCTGTGAAAAATCTATTATGAAAACAATGAAATCAAGCATAACCGTTCCATACATGTTTGAGTAAAGTAAAAACAAAGTGAAAGAGCAATTTCTTCAGTTTACATTCCTGCTGCTAACCGCTCGCTTCTCAAAACATTACTTTCTTCAACTTGGAATTTCAGTGTCACTGGAAGCACGTACTCGCTCGTGCTAGCTCACACGAAAGCTTTCACGAGCTTTCGTGTGAGCTAGCGCTGGTTTGCATCTACTTCCAGTGACACTGAAATTCCTAGTTGAAGAAAGTAATGCCATTGAATACATGTTTTTACATTTCAATTACAGAGCAGTGCTTCCTCACCTCCTGCGAGATGCCAAGCTGCACTCTGAAATCCAATGATGGCATGTGCCCACATGTGGAACGGAGGGGTCCTTCGAGGATGGTAGGACTCCTTTTTTTTTATTTTATTTTTTTTATTTGGTGATATATTTCTAATACTTTTTTAATGAAACTCATTTCAAGACAATTATAAAGCAGGGTAAATACTAATTTCTTAAAATAACATATTCAAATCTATAGATGTGAATGTGGAATTTCTTGAAATGGATGCAAAAATGAATCTAGAATGCATTGTCATAGATGTAAATGTGGAATCATAAATATGGAATCCAAATTCAAAATATATGAATTTTGGAAACAGAACAGCATCGTCATAGATGTAAGTATGGAATCCAAATTCCACATATAGAAAGATCAAATAATGCTTCAAAATGGGGACTACGAGTCCTATGAGCATCTGAAAACCCTGACCACAGAACTGCCACTTCCGCAGTCCAAGCTTCAGACAGCAGAGCTGCAGTCAAATTTCAGCCTTCCCCCTCTGACAGGCCTCATGGTGTGGAAGCTGCACGAGGAAATCCCTCACAGAATGGGCCCACCACAAACTGCAAGACTTTCACAAAAAAAGGACCAGGACATCCCCATCATCATCTGATGATTCTGAGCCAGATGTTGATAACAACCAGGCTGTTGACCTGCATGAGGAGCACAGGATGCAGACCTCTGTCAGCGCATGTCTCCCAGCTACAAGCAAAGCACCCTGGTCATCACTGGAGTTGTCCCTGGTGAACACTGACGCTGCCTTGACAGTTGCACAGGCATTCCCAAGACTACCTCAAGGTTTTCCAGGAAAACAACATCCCATGCCAAACTTGGTATGCCTTCCAGAAGAAACTGAGGAGGATGACAGAGGACTGAATGCCCTCATACACTTGTTTTTTTTCGTTTTCATTTGATGAATCATGTTCCACATCAGTTTTTTTGCAGTTATTGAGTGATACTTCCTTAGATGTGCACATGCCAAGGAAATGAACGAAAAAAAGAAAGAAAAACATAACTTAAAAAAAAATATATATACAGGTAAAAATAACTATTTATAGAGCACCTTTAAAAACAACTATTCACACAGTGCTTTACAGCAGAGATCCACAGCAAAACCAACAGACAGACAAACAAATAGTAATCAAATAGCGAACAACATTGAAATGAACAATAAATTTTTTTTGAAAAAAAGCAAAAGAAGAGAACTCAGGCAGTGCAAGACCCTATGATGAGACCATGAGGACCAGAGGTGAGAAGGAGTAAAAAAGCAAACAGGAACAATAGAGAGGATAAAAACAACAATGAAATATAGTGGTGAATAAATAAGGTAACAAAAAGGATAAAACAGCCTGAAATGATAACTGAATCGCTCAGATCGTTAAAAATAATTGAATAAATAAATAAAAACATAAATCATTAAAATAAACTCGTAAACGAATGAAGGTCAATAGATAAATAAATAAGTGAGTCAACTCTGTAAGAGGGCGGTGTCAGGGATCTGTCAGGGAAGGGGGAAAGTAGGACACAGTTGCGGACCACTAAGAATGAGGGGTTCTAAAAGCTATCCCAAAGGGATAGCCACTGAGATCTCTAGGATCAAAAGGATGGGACAAAAGGGAAAGTAAGGAACAAAACCACCACTGCCAAGCAGCTGAACAGAAACAAAGCAGGATACCCTCCTGAGAAAGAAAATGCTAAAGGTAGCCAGAAGAAGGCTAACAGAAGGAGCTGGGCGAGAAGCTGCCGAGAGACGACCGATACCGGGTAGGAGCTTCTTTTATTGCCAAGCCAGGCACTGGGAATAAGCTAGGTGCTTGGGTATACTGGAATCACTAGAAAGCTCGGAAAACTCTGGGAGACTCAGGCACACAAGGAACACCAGAAGCACAAGCAACCTCTCACTGGCTCTGAAGGTGAGTCAATGAGTCAGTACTGAGAGCTGGAGCTGAGGAGCATATGTAAGCTTCCCCCAGCTGCACCAAATCAGGGCAATCAGGCAGCACACACACACACACACACACACACACACACACACACACACACACACCTGGTCCTGCTCTCTGATGATCACCTCACCAGAGTCAGGGCAGCAAAACAGGATCTCTCCTTACAGGGCGGTAAAAATACAAAGAGGACAATAAATAAAGAGGTGAAGAGATAGTAGCAGTGAAGAATAGGAATAGGAATAAAAAGACAACGACATCACATAAGAGCAAGACGGTAAAAGTGCGTTTTAAGAGGTAAGGAAAAAAATTATAAAATTAAATAAAAAAACTATAAAAAAAATAAATGAATAAACCCTCACATGGGCTCTGCCTTGACGTGGCGTGGGAGCTTGAGATGCTACGACTGTTTGGTAAGGCAGGAGTATGCTGTGCTATCCTGGGCCACCAGGTCCTAGCCCAAACCCATGCCATTTTTTTACTCAATGTTTCCAAAAAGTGGGGTCCAATCAAATCTTAATACTCTGAAACGTGCTCCTATATACTTCCTGGAGGACCACTTTTGCCTAAAATACCTCGTAATATTTCACCATCTACCATCCTATTCATTCCAGAAGGGCATCTTAAAATGGCAATTACAACGCCCCTGGACATCCTACAGCATCGGGGCGGGCTTGATGGAAAGCCCTTGCCCACATTTAGGGGGGTAGACACCCAGCCCGTGGCTCTGGCACCTCCCCCTCCCAAGTTATGGCCAATGCAAACCCCATTCATTCCAGATAGGCAGATAACATCGGCAATTATTCCGCCCCTGGACGTCCTACAGTCTCGAGGGTGGGCTCCTTCGAAAGCCTGTACCCACATTTGGAGGGGTAGACACCCTCATCCTGGCTGTACCATCCCCCCTTCGCGAGATATGGCCAATGGAAGGACCCCATTCATTCCAGATGGGCGGTTTAAATTGGCAATTACTCCGCCCCTGAACATCCCATACACTGGGTGGTGGGCTCGTTGGAAAGCAAGTGCCCCTATTTTTGGGGGGAGGGGGCAGGATGTACACACCCATGGCACACCTCTAGTACCTCCCTGTCATTAGTTATTCAAACTCTACCTCAGTTCCCTTTGCACAATTGGCCATAGCTCCGCCCCCGAACGTCATAGACACTTGAAGGAGGGCTCTATAGAAAGCCAGAGGCCACTTGGTTTCAAGTCTCTACGACCTTTCATTTCGAAGGTATAATGGATTAAAGTCTTGAAACCCTTTTTAAAAAGGGTTTCAACACATAATTTATCTCTATACCCTAACCCTAGCTTCTTCCCCATATTCAGCTTTTACATTTTTGGATATAATGGGTCTTGAACCCCAGTCTCCTCATTACAGTGGCTATTAGATTTGCGCTCAGCCATACACAGAATGACATTCATATACCACACAAACTCATTGGGCATATTTGCCTTGCCCCTCACAATCCAGCTGCAATCACAATTTTAAATGACATTAAAGTTTGGTTTGTTTATAACTAAATTCATTCATGTATCAATATGCACTCACTGGCCACTATATGAGGCAGACCAGTGGAAATGCTTGGTAATACAAATTTCTAATCACCCAATCACCTCAATGCATTCAGGAATGTAGACACACACACAGAGGATCTGCAGCAGTTTAAACCCAGCATCAGAATGGGGGAAGAAAGGTGATTTAAGTGACTCTGAACGTGGCATGGTTGTTGGTGCCAGACAGGCTGGTCTGAGAATTTCACAAACTGCTGATCTACTGGGATTTTCACACTCAACCATCTCTAGGGTTCATAGAGAATGGTCCCAAAAAGAAAAAAAATAACCAGTGAGTGGCAGTTCTGTGGGCGAAAATGTCTTGTTGATGTCAGAGGTCAGAGGAGAATGGTCAGACTGGTTCGAGCTGATGGAAAGACAACAGTAACTCACACAGGTGGAACCTTGAGGCAGATGAGCTACAGCAGCAAGAGACCACACCTGGTGACCCCTCTGTCACCTAAGAACAGGAAAATAAGGCTACATTTCACACAGGCCCTCCAAAACTGGACTTGGCATAAACAACATGAAAGCATGGGTCCATCCTGCCATGTATCAATGGTTCAGGCCGCTGGTTAGGGTGTGATGGTGCGGCACACTTTTGGCCCCTTAATACCAATTGAGCATGGTTAAAAGGCCACAGCCTATCTGAGTATTGTTGCTGATCATGTCTATACCTTCACAACCACAGTGTACCCATCTTTTGATGGCTACTTCCAGCAGGATAACACACCATTTCATAAAGCTGGAATCATCTCAGACAGGTTTGTTGAACATGATAATGAGTTCACTGTATTCAAATGGCCTCCACAGTCACCAGATCTCAATCTAGTAGAGCACCTTTGGGATGTGGTCGAACGACAGGAGATTGGCATCATGGATGTGCAGCTGACAAATCTGCAACAACTGTGTGATGCTATCATGTCAATGTGGACCAAACTCTCTGAGGAATGTTTCAGTACCTTGCTGAATCTATGCTACAAAGTATTAAGACAGTTCTGAAGGCAAAAGGACGCTCCAGCCCGGTACTGTGGACCTGATAAAGTGGCCAGTGAGTGTATATCTGTGGATAAATGAATTGGTACATTGAACATTTAACATCTATACAATGTTTGAGTGTTTTTTGGTCAGGCTTCTGTTGCAGACATCTGTATAAATCAACATCTCACACATATCTTGAACTTAACTGGTGCAGATATGTCGATCAGGTTTGGAGGTTCATGTTACTTTTAAACATGATATTTCTTGCTGCACTCCGTTGGAAACTCAAGTTTCCATAACTCTTAACTTTTTATGTGTCTGCAGCACACTGGGCAGAGCTGAAGATGACCTGATTAAAGCCCCTTCAGACTCATTTGATCAAATAGGAACGCTTCAAAGCCCTAAATTTCGCCTCATGTTTGTCAATCAACTGGGGGCGATGCCCTTCTTGTTGGATTTATGATAACAGTGCCAGAGGTTTTTTTGTGGGTCTTGTTGTCAGGAACAAGTACATTTTCTTCTTTATTTGTTTGTTTGATTGTTTTGATTTTTAACATGTGGATGAAAAACCTACATAAGAAAGCTATTTCTTCCACAAATCATTGGAGGCAATGGACATTGGGATCAGGTCTCACTGCTGCTTCTGGTGCTTTGTTCCAAGTCTCCTCTTGCGCATCTTAAAGGTTTCACAGGACTGGAGGCAGAGCTTGAGGTTGTCCGGTTCTCTAAAACAGCCTGCCTCTTGGGTATCCCCTGGTTGGGAAAGCTGTTCTGCATTGGATGTCCATGTCCGCCCACGTCGTTCCCATACAGCCCCTCTTTGGTCAGCCTGGGTCAGCACGGGTCAGCGCCTTTCTGCCAGCTGCCATCACTCACGGATGAGTCAACAGAGAAACTCTGAACACACTCAGAGTGCAGCACGTGTCCTTCAGATGTGAGCGCTAGCATATGCCCCGGTATTCACCACAGAGGAGCCGAAAGGAGCAGAGACCCATGGTGATCTCTAATCACACCATAATCAGTGCCAACTGGTGGCAGGAAGCTCAAAGCAAAACAAAACAAAACAAAAAGTAGAAGAGTGGAGCTGCTCTCAGAAGGTCAGCAGCTGATGAATCAGGATCATCTTTACAACTGGCTTAAATGTGAAGTAGTTCTTGAGCAGGGATTTGACCTGGTTATTACAGTGGCCTTGAAGTGCACAGCACAACTACATGAGGACAAGTCAACAACAACAAAAGTTGCAACAAAAAAGGAAGATTTCAATCTCCGCTGACCTCCCTCAGAGAAATTTCAGAGACATGTTAAGTCACATCAGTGATCCTTTGTTAGGTTGAGGAGGGGTCCTATCACTGACCCCCCACCCCCCCAGGTAAAGAAGGAGAGAGGGGCATGGTGAAGTGACTGCGCTTCCATTGTTTGATGGGGAAGGGACACAGCAAGAGAAAAACAGCTCAAACCTGTAACTAGCTTCATGACCATTTAGAAAGACATTTTTATGTAAGGCCAGGAGAAGTTTGGAGCTTGCTGGGAACAGACACTTCAAATCCATCATCGTTTCTCCCTGTTGAGCACAATGCTGTACGAAGTGTGGTAAACACAACCACTGTACAGGATTTCTGAAGCATACCAAACCTTTTGAGCCGCATCACATGGTTGAAAGGACGCTCATCGATTGGACAAAGAAGGGGGGAACCCCCCTGCCCAGAACAACAACAACAAACACGGAGCGACGTATGTTGGGTTGGATGCTGTCTGTCATGTTATTGTTTTACATGCACATGACTTTCCAGGTGATCCAATATTACTGCCTGATGAGGCAGCGACGTCTGCATTTTGCGCTGAGAGTGAAACGTGCGCGAGACTTCCTCCGCCCAAGATGCGTTGCGTATTGTGTCTCTACGTCCTGTGTTTTGGTCCGCTGAGCTTTCACACTGTATACGAACCAAACCAGGGAATCACTTGCAAGCGAACCGAGACCCTCACTTTCAGGCCGACCAGAGTTAGCTTTTTTGGTCTGCGCCAGAGTTGGGTTGAGCTTTCACACCAACCCAAATGAAGCGGACTATCTGAGGAAACACACTCTGGTCCGTTTTAAACGGACAAAACAGCTCTGGTGTGAAAGCGCCCTTAGACTGCAAGGGAAGCTCAGCTTCCCCTAAAATATATATAAATTACAAAAAAAGAAAGAAATAAGTGGTGAACTATGTACCACTCTGTGTGTCATGGAATTTTCCTAATTCCTTATTATTCTACACAATTATTACCTTAATTTCCTCTGTATGTCTCAAACATAGTCACAGCCCTTCTCTTGTATCAGGATGAGAGGGACATCCTAAGCTGAACTCATTGGTCTCCTAAATAGACATAACAACCTTCAGAAATGATAAATACTGAATACACAGAGAGGTCTGGCAGAATTGACTCTGCACTACACTGCACATCCAAGTGTACTGTCTGTCTCTTCTCCTTGATCAAGCTACATAAACCTTTTCAACTTAAGTCATCTGAGTCTCCTGAGTTTTCTTTGTCAAGTGGTCAAGCTTCTAGGAAATTCCTCAACACTGTGTACATTTCAATGACTAAATATGCACTGGAACTCATTCATCTTTTGTTCAGAATCAGCTACTTATCACAGGAAACCGACACAACATCTTTCTCATTCATCCCTGCAGCTCCGCAGTGATTCACACAGACGGATGCTCAGTGTCTCTGGGGTCTATGGGGCAGTGGGTGGGCCCGGACGATCTGTGCTCTATGAGCAAAGGCACAACATGAAACCTGAGGGACCCGTGGATTTAAGGAATGAAAGAAATCTGAATAAAAGAAAAGGATGGTGAGATGTGTGAAAAGGTGGTGGGACAGCTGGACCTGCCAGTTTATTTCCTGACATTCTGCAGATCCAGCTTGCCAAGGTCCACTGACAAATGTCTTCACCTGGCAAAAATGTGGACAGCCAATCAAGAAAGAGCCGCGGGAGCTGTGGACGTGACGTTAGCAGGAAGCACATGAATGTTTGAAAACAATGGGGGTTTGTGAGGTCTCCATAGTTGCAGCAATATCTGCAGTTTATCATATATGGACTCAATTTGTTCTTCAAAAGAAGAACAGAGAAGGTCACTTAAAGCCTTTCTGACAGGAAACAGTGTTTCTGCTCTTCTTCCTACACAAACCGGTGGGGAGAAGAGCGAAATTGAAGTAATGAAATATCTCTGTAGCTGTGGCAATTTCTCTCAGACTGCAAGGGAAGCTCAGCTTCCCCTAAAATGTAAATTAAAAAGAAAGAAAAAAGTGGTGAAATATGTATCACTGTGTGTACATTTCATTGACTAAATATGTACTAAAACACATTAATCTTTTCTTCAGAATCAGCTTCTTATCACATGAAACTGAGATGGGCTCTTTCTCATTCATCTCTGCAGATCCACAGTGTTTTACACAGACAGAGGCTCAGCGTCTCTGGGGGTCTATGGGGCAGCATAGAGTGGGTTGTTCCACTGCTGGAAACTGGACGGTCATTGGATAAATGCTGAGCTTTGCCCCGCCTATTGGAAGCTCAGCTTCTCTGGGGGTCTGTGGGGCAGTGGGCTGGCCCGGAAGCTCAGTTTCTGCATGATGATTGGATGATCTGTCTAAAGCTGAATCCCTTTTTGATAGACAGTGAAATGAGCGAATCAGGGATCTTAAAGTTTTTACATCCACTGGAGCATTTTGAAAGTCTCTTACTCCATTGTTCTGAACTGATTCAGAGAATTTACCGATCCCCAGTGACTTTGTCTTTGTTAAAAATGACTAGAAAGGAATTTAAATACAAATAAACAAACACATTCATGATATGTTAAATCTTCTCTGTCCTCATTCAATTTGTTTTAACATTGTTGGTTTTCTTTTTTCTGATGTTTTTCTTCCACTTTTTGGTGGTGGTTTTAGCCCTTTGTATACTTTTTCTATAGTTGCTGTTTTTCCCTCTATTTTTCCCACACAGTTGTCTTTTATTTCTCCCTTTTATTTCTCTCTTTTGTGTCTTTTCAATGTCCATTTTAATTTTTATGAAGCACTTTGTAACATTATTTTGAAAAGTGCCATATAAATAAAGTTATTATTATAATGTAGGCCAGTAAAAAAAATGAGCTTCCACTCCTTGATAGACCAGCAGCTGCCACTGCCCTGTAGCTGATATATGAACTGTCTGTCTGTAGTGTCAGGTTACACATCTTCCAGGTTACACATATGGAACTCTCTGTCTGTAATGTCCACATACAAACCCCAGTTGAAGTTGGGAGGTTGTGTAAATTGTAAATAAAAACTGAATGCAATGATTTGCAAATCCTCTTTAACCTATATTCAATTGAATACACCACAAAAACAATATTTAATGTTCAAACTGATAAACTTTATTGTACACTGCAAATATTTGCTCATTTTTAAATAGATGCCTACAACACATTTCAAAAAAGCTGGGACAGGTTCATGTCTCCCACTCTGTTACATCACCTTTCCTTCTAAAACACTCAACATTTCTTTGTGATCTGAGGACACTAATTGTTGAAGCTTTGGAGCTGGAATTCTTTCACATTCTTGTTGATGGACAACTTCAGTTGTTCAACAGTTTGTGGTCTCCAGTGTCACATTTTGTGCTTTATGATGCACATCACATTTTCTATGGGCGACAGGTCTGGACTGCAGGCAGGTCAGTCTAGTAACTGCACTCTTCTACTAAAGAGCCACGCTGTTGTAACAGGTGCAGAATGTGTCTTGGTTTCATTGTCTTGCTGAAATAATCAGGGACATCACGAAAGACAAAGTGTCTTGGATGGCAGCATACTAACACACCCCCATACCATCACAGATGCTGCTTTTGAACTTTGCTCTGGTAACAATCTGGACGGTCTTTTCCTCATTTGCCAGGAGGACACCACATCCATAATTTCTAGAAACAATTCAAAATGTGGACTTTTCCACTTTGCTTCAGTCCATCTCAGATGTGCTTGGGCCCAGAGAAGGTGGCAGCATTTCTGGATGGTGTTGATATCTGTCTTTATCTTTGCATGGTAGAGTTTGAACTGTCAGTTGTAGATGTAGTGATGAACTGTGTTAACTGACAATGGTTTTCTGAAGTGTTCCTGAGCCCAATATCCTATACACAATGATGTCAGTTTTTAATGCTATGCCACCTGAGGGGTCAAAGGTCACGGCCATTACAAGTTGGTTTTGGGCCTTGCTGCTTACGTGGAAGTTTTGGAATGATCCAAACAGTTATTCTTTCAGCACTCATCAACTTTACTGTGTGTCTTTTGTTGCCCCTGTCCCAGCTGTCTAGGAATGGGCTGCAGACATCAAATTCAAAGTGAGCAATTTTTTTCCCCAGTTTGACCATTAAATATTTTGTCTTTGTGGTGTATTCAGTTGAATACAGATTGGAGAGGAGTTGCAAATCACTGTATTCTGATTTTTTTTTTAACATTTTACACAACGTCCCAACTTTCATTACAATTGGGGTTTGCATGTGAACGCCAGGTCTTGAGAGGTTACAGTAGGTGTGATTAGTTGGGATTATTTTTGTATCACTCTGGGTTAGCCTATGTTTAACGCACCTAGCAATGCCCCAAAAAATGACAGACCCAATATGACCACTGTGACCTACTTAAAACTTCAATTCAGAGAGTTTGATGGGTTTTTGAATTAAAAAAAGAAGAGAGAAATATGGCTACTAACTGGGCTGACTTTGATTAAGGGAGATGCTTTGATTAGAAATTAGAGATATACATTGGGTGTGGATTTCTTTTTTTTTTTTTTCTTTTTTCGGGTTTTTGGGATGTTTTGGGATGCTTGATGATGTTTCAGGATGTTCTGGTTTCTAGTGTACCGTGTCGACCTGGCAGACCTCCCTGTTTCGCTCTCACTGCCTGCTCCTGACCATCAGCACGTACCAGCAGATTAATTAAGCCCATTAAATGACCCATTATATAAGCAGTTAGGTTGCACAACCCGGTTACACGCTCAACTACACAGAAGTGATCTCAGTCATAGAGTCACACCCACTGCTGACGCCACTCAGGACCCTGAGATGTGGACAGGGGTGGTCTGCGTGTCCTCTCATTGGAGGCACTGGGGCATCTCTGTGACACAATGACCAGATGTCCCAGTTCATCCAAAACTGTCCTGGTTTAAATCTCAGTTACCGTGTTTCAGACTGTTCATGTCAGAGGATAGGTTTCTAACACAGAGCTCATAAGTCCCCCTGACTTCATATCCAAAGACAATAAAACAGAAAAATCACAGCAAAAGAAACTAAATAAATAAATATGAAAAACCTCTCTCCTCATTTCAAGAACAAGATCTATGATGTTTCTGGATCATCTATGCTGCAGGAAACTTCACAAAGAATGGTTATTGGGGAGGGGGGGCTATTCTATGATTTCCACTCTAGACACAAGTCTGTTTTTAACTCTCCTGTAAGTTTCATATTTATGTCACTCAGCCCAGGTTTTACAATCAATAAAGACAATAAAAAATGGATGTGAAAACAATTAACGGAATTATTTTCAGCCAATGACTAGAAGTTTGACAGGATTCATGACTATTATAATCCTCAAATCCTGTTAGATTAAATCGCTGAATAAAGCCCTTCTGCATTTTGTTTGTGATAACGTGCAACGAAAGAGAAACATCATTAATCATCAGGATGTGGGTGAATTAATAAAGCTGAAACACATGAAAGAACTGACACAAATATCAATAATATACAATATAACAATGACCTTATTTCTTTCATTTCAAGGGCAATGTTATAACAGTGAGATCATTACATTAGTATTTGAGTATTGCCAATAACTTTGGTTTGTTTATGACACTTCACTGCCACGTGATCTGATTTCTGCCACTCTAATTTACAGCTTTATTTGTGCAAACATAAATCACTCACAAGGAAATTATAAACTCTTCTAACTTCCAGTGTATTACCTCATGGAGGTGCTCCATCCTTTTCCTTGATTGACCAACTTCAGGACAGGCTTTAGTTCCACAGCTAGTTAAAAGTAGGGTTATGTTTTTATGGAGGAGTTTATATGCTTACATATGCACAAATATATATAATATATATACAATCTGCAACCATTTCACTTTGTCTTATGCAGTTAACAAATATTATATATCTTATACACTGCTGTGCTGAAAAAGGTCTTTGCATCTATTTCACTTAAATCAGTCCCAAACAATCAAAATGCGTAGTTCCAACACCACTTTCCTCTTATCCCAAGTCTTATCCCAACAACTAGTAGTTTAATAAAACTAAAATGTTTCAATCAATTGGACTGGTTAAAGTGATCTTGGTCAGTAAAAATACTATTTTCAAGTTACTTTTTCTTCTTTTTCCAATCACTTGTGTAATTCCACTGTAATTTTATTATGTCCAGGTTGTTTGATTTTCATTCAGAAATCAACTTAATTCTCTCATGTTTATAATACTGATGAATGTTATTCTAACCAATTGTCTTAGGTCCGTCCTACAAGAGCAAAGACAGTAAACCATTTATTCATTCATCTTCTACCACTTATCCTGTTCAGGGTCAGAGTTGACTGGAGCCTATCCCAGCTGACTTAGGGCCAGATGTGGGGCACACGCTAGACTCATCACCAGTCAATCACAAGGCTGACACACTCACTCACACAGACAACTTTTCACATAATTACATCTATGGGCAATTTAAAATTACCAATAACCCTAGTGGGCATGTTTTGGAGGATGGGGGAGAACCCACACATGAATGGAGAGGACATACAAACTCTACACAGGAAGCCCTACAGAGCCAAAACCGGGATTCAGACTTGGGACCCTCTTGCTGTGAGGCGGCAGCACTAACCAGTGTGCCACCAAGCAGGAAAAATCTAACTTGGTTCGTCTTTAGACACTTTTTGTTCAAAAATGTAAAATCTTAAATATCGCACAACAGTAGAATGACTTTAATCAACAAAAACAGGCAAGGAGTCAGATGATTCATGAACTCAACTTTTGGCCGTATTGATCACCCACCACACAGAACCGTCCAATGGCTTGTTTTGGAAGTCACTGGATTGGCTATGTCAATCCCAGTGCTGATCAAACTTGTTCCGATATCTTTAACAATTTGTAAAACAAATGTGTAACTTATACATTCATCTTCATGTCCCCTCTGCTCATTCCAGGTGAGGCTGCTGATTCTTGACGAGGCTCACCTGCCTTTAAAAGCTGAGAGCAGCCTGCAGTCAGGAGAGGTTTTTGAGTTGAGGACTGCTGCCCTGCTGCCTCTCAATTTGGGACTTTGTTTTGTGTTTTCTTAAATAAATCCCTTTTTGTATTGTTTAAAGTGTGTTTCAGTATGTTTTATGTGAATCTTTTATGGATTGTTGTTAGCCCCATAGGGCCACTTTTAGTTGGGGCGTAACAAAAAAACGTCACATAACAAAATGATCAGCTGGTTGAAATGATGGCTACTTGATTGAATTGTGTTCACATAAGGAATGTGATTCTATTGCGTTATATAAACTCATTCAATCTTAATAAATTCAAAGACCTACCAACTGTCAAATTCGACCTCAATCTGTGCTCCTAACCTATCAGAGGAAGATCAGTGGAACTCTGCTGCTTTGTGATAAGGACGCAGAGTCACCTGTAGAGACATCTTCATTAAAAAGTTCCTCTCTGATTCATTTTCTACCAGACTGTGGAGACCCACATACACACTACACACACACAAACATGCAGAGAGCATAAAGGGAAGATTATAGTGAACCTGTACAAACACTGTTGGTCAGATGGTGCAATGGAGCTTTTCACCAGTAGGAAGTGCTAGGTATCTGCTGACTACTTTGAACTGTAAACGCAACTCAGCAGCCCCCTCTCCTCTATAGAGTCAATGATTACACACACACACCAACACAAACACACCAACACTAACACATGCACACACACACACACACAATAATAAATCATAATAACTGTTTGGGACAGTGAAATGGAACAACATGTTTCTTTAACCTCTTAAGGTTTATTACACCATAAACTTATTTTTGTTCATGTTTTGTATGTTTACCTTTATTTCAATGTGCAGTGAGGCAAAAAAAAAACTGGTGGCCTAACTCAACTCTGCCTCTTTTCTTCTTTCTGGATCGACAAAAGTCAGGCATCACAACTCTACCTCAGGAAAATTATAGTGAAGTCACTGAGACTTTGTTCAAGTGTAACAGCGTATGGCAGTCACTGACCAGACGCTGCCTGGTTGTGGCTCTGTCCTATTTCTGAGTGTGATACATCTAATCTCACAGTGAGATAAAGTTTAAGACACAGATAAACATCAGTGCCCACTCATTAGTCAGAAAACACATCCAACAAGTTTCACTTTTCACTGACCAAACTGCAGATACCAGCTGACATGGAGTGTTTAGCCACATGTGTATGTGTGTGTGCTAAACGAGGTCAATAGGTCACATAAGATCATGTTAACGGGCGTGTCAGACTGAAGGTATGAAGGCGCCGCCCCCTGTTCTGACCCCATGTTACAGAACAGGTAGAGAGGACACATACAGTTGTGCCCGAAAGTTTACACCCCTCAGCAGAATTTCTGATTTTTTGGCCTTTTCTCAGAAAATATGAATGATAACACAAAATCCTTTCTGTCACTCATGATTAGAGGTTGGGTGAAGACATTTCACAAACAACTTTTTTTACTCTTGTTAAATCATAATGACAACAGAAACTTCAAAAATGACCCTGTTAAGAAGTTTACACAACTCTGGTGGTTTTGGCCTGATAAATGCACAAAAGTGAACACAAATGTGTTTGAATGTCTACTAAAGGTAACCATCCTCACCTGAGATCTATTAGCTTGTTATCAGTGTGTGTGTATAAAAAAATGAACAAGATCATTTTTGAAGTTTCTGTTGTCATTATGATTTAAAAAGAGTAAACACAGTTTTTTATCAATAAATGAAACCATGAGTGACAGAAAGGTTTTTGTTTTACCATTCACATTTTCTGCGAAAAGGCCAAAAAATAAGAAAATTCTGCAGGAGGGGGTGTAAACTTTTAGGCACAACAGTAGATAGATAGATAGATAGATAGATAGATAGATAGACAGACAGACAGATAGCTATTTCACTTCAGGTGTGCAAGGCTGCTCGCAGCAGTGCTAGTAAATCAGCTGTAATCTGTAATGAGGACTGTTTGCTAGAGAATGGTCTGTTTTACTTCAAAACAAATGCATCAAGGCAGATCAAAATATGTGCAAACAACACTGCTGCAGAGAGACACTGTTTCCTCTCCAGAGCAGCTTTGAGGAGCATTGAACCCTTTGTACAAAGATGTTTTGGCTCATTTGGGGGCCTACAAGCAGCGTTCACCCCTTCAGCGAACACGGTCTGAGCTCTGTGACTCAGGTTCTCTTCCTCAGAGGATGGTGGTCAGAGAGGAAGTTTTCTCTGTTTTGAACTCTCCATGCTCACATTGATCCTAACCCAGGCTGGGTGTGGTCTTAACTGGTGATGATGAGATGCTTGGTGAGGATTATAACCACAGGATGTCTCCTTCTTTTCTCCACATCAAAAAAGCTCTGGGAAGATGATTGTCAGGGAATGTTTAAAGGTTTATGAGTTTCAACATGATGAACTCTGTACTTGACTTTGTCACATTGTTCCAGGTCAGCCTCTCACTGTGGTTCCTAAACTCTGCTGTAATCTCAGAAAAAACCTTCAGACTCTCTCCTCCTGAAGAGAAGGATCTTCAGCTTAATCTCAATGATTTTTTATTTGTATTTTTCATTTTTTTTTAATTGCAGTGTAAAGACTGGGCTCACAACTGTCAAAGTAGGGAGGGAAACTCTGTTTTAAGACGACCTGCAGCTCTGCAATTACATATTCATCACCCCACAAGGTTAAAGACAGGGTTGGTAATCTGATTTCGACACACTTTTTGTCGTACTGGTTAAAATGATCTTTATATCCCAATGGCCATCAATACAAGATGTGTTCCTAAAAGGGAGCCACTATGTACAGCAGGAGTAAACCTGTAAAAACACAGACCAGTCCGAATGTTTGTGGATTACGTTTTTTAACCCATCAAATCTCGTCCTACCGTCCTGCTGTCCTGCATGTTCTTTGCACCAGCATGCACTGATAACCCCGAGTCAATGCATGTAGCCGAGCACAGAGGGACCAAAATACACCAGAAAATGGCAGAAAAAAGTCCTTATACATCAATTATCAGTAACCCCTCCTCCTGTTAAAGAGCACAAAAATGAAGATGGAGGTAGAGAAAATGGAAACAAGGAAGACCATGGACAAAGCCAGGTTAAAAACCAGAATCCACATCAGAAGAAGCTTTTCAGTATGGAAACATTTCAAAAAAGTAAAGGGCTTTAAAAGTGATGCCACGGTCGCTCATATTGACATGCATTTAGCCACATTAGCCTAATGCTAACATTAGCCTCTCTGCTGGTGAAAGCCTTTACATTTGTTATTTTTGTGAAACTCAGTGAAACATATTAGATTATATTTACCAGTTTGTGTCAGGGCATTAGTTTAACTCATACAGACAGCCAGGCTTTTAACGAGACGTTTTGCAGCGGTGTATTACACTGCCTGGCCAAAAAAAAGTCACCACCAAAAAAAAAAAGGTCATACACTCTAATATTTCATTGGACCACCTTTAGCTTTGATTACGGCACGCATTCGCTGTGGCATTGTTTCGATAAGCTTCTGCAATGTCACAAGATTTATTTCCATCCAGTGTGTCTTTAATTTTTCACCAAGCTCTTGTATTGATGATGGTAGAGTCTGACCACTGCACAAAGTCTTCTCCAGAACATCCCAAAGATTCTCTTTGGGGTTAAGGTCTGGACTCTGTGGAGGCCAATCCATGTGTGAAAATGATGTCTCATGCTCCCTGGACCACTCTCACAATTTGAGCCTGATGAATCCTGACATTGTCATCTCAGAATATGCCCGTGCCATCAGGGAAGAACGAATCCATTGATGGAATAACCTGGTCATACAGTATGTTAGTGTAGTCAGCTGACCTCATTCTTTGAGCACATACTGTTGCTGAACCTGAGCAACTGCAGCAACCCCAGATCAAAGCACTGCCCCCACAGACTTGTACAGTAGGCACAAGGCATGATGGGTGCATCACTTCACCTGCCTCTCTTCTTACCCTGATGCACCCATCACTCTGGAACAGGGTAAATCTGGACTCATCAGACCACATGACCTTCTTCCATTGCTCCAGAGTCCAATCTCTCCCCACTATCCTTCCAGTTTTTAATAAAGCGTTGGACAGTTCTTAACCCAATTTTAGTCGTTTCTGCATCAATCTCTTTAGATGTTTTCTCTGCTTGATGCCAATGATTTGACCCTTCTCAAACAGACTAACATCTTTTCCACGACCACGGGATGTGTCTTTCCACATGGTTGTTTAGGAAATGAGAAGCAACTCATTGAACCAGTTGGGGTTACATAACTTGTTGCCAGCTGAAAGATAATCGCCCATGCAGTAATTATCCAATAGGAGGCTCGTACCTGTTTGCTTAGTTAAATCCAGGTGGCAACTTTTTTTTGGCCAGGCAGTGTATCTGGAATCTGTTTGTTGTTTTAGTTACATGAAGGATTGTCAACTTTGTCACCAGTAAAACTGGGTTTCATAATACCCCCCCCCCCCCCCCAGTGTCACCGGTACATATAGATAATGTTCTATGACAGTAGTGAATACCAACAGTGGCCATGTTTGTATTTTTTAAAGTATGATACTGTTTTGGTGGGGAGATTTTTACCTCTGAGTGGGACATGACCTGTACTGAGAAATAACAACGATGTGCTGATGACCAGCTATGAGTCTGTTTTTCTGAATCAACCAGATCATATACAGTGGGGCAAAAAAGTATTTAGTCAGCCACCAACTGTGCAAGTTCATCCACCTAAAAAGATGAGAGAGGCCTGTAATTTTCATCATTGGTACACCTTAACTATGAGAGACAAAATGTGAAAAAAAAATCCAGAATATCACGTTGTCTGATTTTTAAAGAATTTATTTGTAAATCTTGGTGGAAAATAAGTATTTGGTCAATAACAAAAGTTCATCTCAATACTTTGTTTTATATCCTTTGTTGGCTATGACAGAGGTCAAACGTTTTCTGTAAGACTTCACAAGGTTTTTACACACTGATGCTGGTATTTTGGCCCATTCCCCCATGCAGATCTCTTTTTTAGAGCAGTGATGTTTTGGGGCTGTCGCTGGGAAAACACGGACTTTCAACTCCCTCCAAAGATTTTCTATGGGGTTGAGATCTGGAGACTGGCTAGGCCACTCCAGGACCTTGACATGCTTCTTACAAAGTCACTCCTTTGTTGCCAAGGCAGTATGTTTGGGATCATTGTCATGCTGAAAAACCCAGCCACGTCTCATCTTCAAGGCTCTTGCTGACGGAAGAAGGTTTTCACTCAAAATGTCACGATACATGGCCCCATTCATTCTTCCCTTTACACTGATCAGCCGCCTTGGTCCCTTTGCAGAAAAACAGCCCCAAAACATGATGTTCCCACCGCCATGCTTCACGGTAGGTATGGTGTTCTTGGGATGCAACTCTGCATTCTTTCTCCTCCAAACACGACGAGCTGAGTTTAGACCAATAAGTTCTATTTTGGTTTCATCTGACCATATGACATTCTCCCAATCCTCCTCTGGATCATCCAAATGCTCTCGAGCAAACTTCAGACGGGCCTGGACATGCACTGGCTTAAGCAGAGGGACACGTCTGGCACTGCAGGCTTTGAGTCCCTGGCGGTGTAGTGTGTTTCTGATGGTGGCCTTTGTTACTTCTGTCCCAGCTCTCTGCAGGTCATTCACTAGGTCCCCCCCTATGGTTCTGGGATTTTAGCTCACCGTTCTTGTGATCATTTTGACCCCACGGGGTGAGATCTTGCGTGGAGCCCCAGATCGTGGGAGATTATTAGTGGTCTTGTAGGCCTTCCATTTTCTAATAATTGCTCCCACAGTTGATTTCTTCTCACCAAGCTGCTTACCGATTGCAGATTCAGTCTTCCCAGCCTGGTGCAGGTCTACAATTTTGTTTCTGGTGTCCTTCGACAGCTCTTTGGTCTTGGCCATAGTGGAGTTAGGAGTCTGACTATTTGAGGTTGTGACAGGTGTCTTTTATACTGATAATGAGTTCAAACAGGTGCCATTGATACAGATAACGAGTGGAGGACGGAGGAGCCTCTTAAAGAAGAAGCTACAGGTCTGTGAGAGCTAGAAATCTTGCTTGTCTGTAGGTGACCAAATACTTATTTTACAGAGGAATTAACCAATAAATTCATTAAAAATCCTACGATGTGATTTCCTGGATTCTTTCCCACCATTTGTTCTCTCATAGTTGAAGTGTATCAATGGTGAAAATTACAGGCCTCTCTCATCTTTTTAAGTGGGAGAACTTGCACAGTTGGTGGCTGACTAAATACTTTTTTGCCCCACTGTATTTGCGAATCAGTCACACTCATGCATGTGAGCTGTAGCGTTGGCGGAAAGGAGGAGGGTCTAGACTGTGTACTAGGGAGATACTACATTTAAATTCATGCTAGCTTTAAATTCATGCTAGCTTTCCAGGACCGCCAACAGTGCCTTTAACGTCAGAAGTTAGCAGAGCAGATGAAAGCTGAACAGGAGAGTGATAGAGCACAGACTAGACGCTAAAAACACAAGCTAAAAGCTGATAGGCAACTAAAGGCTAAAACACAAGCTAAGCTATTTGTGCCAATGTTAATTCCATAGACTGATTAACAGATGGATGTAGCCTCCACAATGTCACTCGTCTGTTTCTGAAGCTGAGTTTTGAAGGAAAACGGCTGGTGCAGCCATATAAGAAATGGAACAGGTGATGGGGACCCAACCTCACAGCTATTCAGTGCCCATGAGTCATGTGATCTCAGCTGTGCCTCTGATTGGGCAAGCTCATGGTCTTAATATCTTCTAAACTGCCAAGTTAGAAACTACAATAACTTGGCACTTTCTAAGAATGCGCAGTTGCCTTGTTGTCACATTTAAAACAACAGAACTATGTAACTAAATACTCACCTCATCACATTGTATCCAGAAAGAAATTATCTTGAACAAGGCAGAGTAGTGTTGAAAAGAAAATCTGCTCCACATTCATTTTTCCAAAAAAAACCCAAACAAACACAATTAGGTTCATTATGACATTGGGGAGCAAGGGCTTCTGAGCATATAGGAAGCTGAGTCTTTATTGTTAACACTAGCCCTGGCTTTTCCAGTGAGTCCTCACATATGTTTTACACAGTTTAAAAAAAAATTTATAAGAAATCCAGTGGTTTTTAACAGATTTTTTTCTGTTTTCCAATAAAACGACAAAATGCTGTTAGAATTAGATATTTTCTGTAATTTTAGGTTTCACATTTTCAATTACATTAATCAACCATAATGTTAGATTACATTAATTCTAGGTTTTTTGATGACAATTTACTATTTGTATATCCTTAACTGTAATTTTAAACACAATTTTGCGTATTTTTACAGGTTTATTACCATTTTTCATCAGTCAATATAATAACTGTAAATTAATAGATACTAGTCATAATTAAAATATTGACCTTTATAATTACAAGAAATTAACCATGATACATGATATCATGTTAGAAGTGATTTTAACCCACAACAGTGGATGTTGCAACAGCACAGATTTAATATCACATCCGTTATGTTAGTAAATTCAAGTAAAATACAGACTTTGTTTATCCTGTGCAAATGCACTGAAAAAAACACAGAGGTGGGGATGGGAATTCACAAATTACCAGAGATCCCCAGGTAATACTACTCCCATGTGAATAGTATATTTGTCAGGATGACAATTTATCAAGTGACTGACAGTTTAATTTGTTAAAATTAAAATTAATTTGTCCTGTCCTTTTTCACCTATTTTAATCTCTACTGTAAAGGATAAAAATACTAAAATCAGGTCTCCATAAAGTGTGACAAAGTCAGGTCAGCTGCTGCATTCACAGGTGATATAAGAACACGTAGATATAACGCTTGTATCAGTGTAAGCACACACACACACCCACACACACTCACACAGAGCTGAGTCAGAAAAGATGTTTGCCGGCGGAAACTAAACACCCGTCATGAATCTGATTCTATTTTCAGCATCCTGTTGGAGCAGTATTCCTCTAAGTGATGGAACAAAGACACAGGAAACATTTCAGCGTGACCGCAGCACTTTTTTGCAGAGTGAGCACACGCAGAGCTGCCACACTAAGGCCGTTTGTCACGCCCCGAGTGGAAAACAGAACATTTCCAGCCTGAAAATAGTCTGTTTAGAGCAATAGTCAGCTCACTGTAAGGCTAAAAAAGCTGCTGTAATGCTGAGCACACTTCTGCATGCCTGTAATTGCATAGAAAAAGCGGTCAGTGTTGTGACATGTTCCACATTTATCTCAGCAGACGTCTGTGCAGACCACTGGGTTTAGCTCCCTGTTATTACACCAAATACCTGCTTTGACTTTCCCTGTTCTCAACAAGCTGCCCACGCAAATACAAGAGCACAATTTCTGACTTAACTACACTCTGCACTGACCAAGAAAGCTCTATTTTAGACACTGCAGTGAGAGAGAGAGACAGAGAGACAGACAGAACCAGAGACACAGACAGACAGATAGACAGAAAGACAGAGACAGAGAGACAGAGACAGACAGACAGATAGAAAGACAGACAGACGGACAGACAGACAGACAGACAGACAGAGACAGACAGACAGAGACAGACAGAGACAGAGACAGAGACAGACAGACAGAGACCAACAGACAGAGACGGAGACAGAGACAGACAGACAGATAGAAAGACAGACAGACAGAGACCAACAGACAGAGACAGACAGACGGAGACAGACAGACAGACAGACGAAGACAGACAGACAGACAGACAGACAGACAGACAGACAGACAGACAGACAGACAGACAGACAGACAGACGGACAGACAGACAGAAACAGACAGACAGAGTGACTGAAAGAGACAGACAGACAAATAGAAAGACAGACGGACAGACAGACAGACAGAAACAGACAGACAGACAGACAGAAAGACAGGCAGACAGACAGACAGACAGAGAGACAGAAGGACAGACAGACGGACAGACAGAGACAGACAGACAGATAGACATTGGACAGGCAGAGACAGACAGACAGAGACAGACAGACGGACAGAGGGACAGACAGAGACAGACTGACAGACAGACAGACAGACAGAACGACGGACAGACAGAGACAGACAGACAGACGGACAGAGGGACAGACAGACAGACAGACAGACAGACTGCAGGGGCACAGTAAGTGTAAGAGCCTGAGCACTAAATGTGGGACCTGTCCTCACTGCTCAGGTGCTCCTGGTCTTGGTGATCTGATATTCCACTGTAAATGATTGTGTCCTCAGAAATCATCCTGAGCTGAGTGGTCATGTTGTTCTCATCTTTCCTCTCTCGACTCCCATCATCGAATGTGACTCTCTTCCTCCTGCATGACTCGGCTCCAGCTGCTGCGTCTGTGTGTACTTTGGCAGCCCTCTGCTGTGGAACAAACAGGCCTGCATGTTAATGGAAACATTAGTCTGTGTGGAACAACACGAGGAGCACATCCAGCCTTCTGCTGTCCTGGAAACCATCACGGTGTCTGTGAGCCGGGCTCACTTACTGCCTTTAATTAGCAGGAAATGAAGTGTGTTTGATTAGTGGACGAGACGTCCCTGAACTACATACAGACTCAGACAGACAGGACACTGAGAAGTGATCAATAAAGTCTATAGGAGATTGAAGTCATGACATAAATTTTGAAACAAAAAATTATTATTAACCTCTTAAGACCCAAACTTTAGTCTGGTGTACATTGATTTGAATTTCTCCTTGTTATTTGAGATAAGTAAGACCAAATGAGTGGAAAAACTAAACTTGGTCTTTGTGCTGGAAGTTATGTTTTCAGTGTTATTAGTTCGCTACTGGTTCACAAGATTTTAGTTATAGATGTTATTGTATATAACCTCACTTTTTCTCTCACCAAAATGGGAGTAAAGTTGTAATTTTACCAAAAGATGATGTGGGAAGTTGCTGATAGGTCAAAAAAAAAAAAAAACAGATAATGAGTTTCATGGGTCTGAAAAGCAGAAATGTTATGTCCACTTATTTGGATGCCAGGTCTTAAAGGGACCATATTATGCCAAATTCACTTGAGAATGATTCTCTAACAACTATATACATCCCCAGCCTGTCAAACCTGTCAACCCCCCCCCCCCTTGATTGAGAAAATTATATATTCTCTCTGTCTTGTTTGCCCAATCTTTCAGTGAATGTTTGCTCAAACAGGCAAATTGGAACAATAGCCCTTCATGACATCATGGACGGACATAACTCCTCCCCTCAAGATGGAGGGGAGGAGTTAGCAGGAGCTTTTAGCAGGAGCTTATGCTACCTAGCTACCTGTAAGTAACTTTTTACCCACAAACTAACAAAGTGAAATATGGAGACATAATATTTGTAACTAACCATTCATAAATGTCCTGCTGCAGCCACAGACTTGGAATTTCTCCAGGAGCCTCTACTTCTAAGTCAGACTCTAGGTCAAACTGGTGTGGCTGGACCACAACAATTCTACAGACATACTGAGCGCATGGTGCCAGAGTGAAAGCCACACCCCTCTACTCCCGAAAGACATGGGGGGGGGCGTGACTTGCACTGAAGGAGGTGTGGGTTGGTACAGCACACAGAAACAGCATGTTTTTGGTTGAGCTCACTGAAGAAAGTTTTCAGGCCCACTGAAACCCCGGGGGGGAAAAATAAATAAAATAAAGACATCAAAATCAAATTGACTGTTCTGGGGCCTCTGAGACCGGTATGAACCTGCTAAAAATGAGTATAATAGGGTTCCTTTCAGGGGTCAAATGAATCAAGCTTTACTTAATTCAACAAAGGTTTTTGTCGTTATCAGTACAACACAGCTCTGAAGACCTCATAGGAAAGGAATCTGAACATGAAATTTGAAGAAAATGATTGGGATACAATTGTTGCTATCACTCAACAAGTCTTCAGGGATAACACAATAGGGTTCATTCTATTCAAAATTCAACGGGCAATTCAGGCTATGTTTGAAGGAAACACAGGTATGAAGGGGAGTTAGGTACCCTAAAACATGCTCTATGGTCATGCCTAATGGTCCAAACATTTTGAAGAAGGGTTCATGAGATTACTACTGAGGTCCTGAGAGTAGATTTGGATTTCTGTCCCAGTATTTATATACTAGGCAATCCTAAACCCATGGCTTACATTGTAAAACCCTCAAACAACTGGATTCGGACAAGTATAATGATTGGCAAACAGACGATAATGAGAAAACGAAAAACTAAAGAAGGCCCTGTGTTTTAAGATTGTCTTGTGGAGCTAGGTAAAGTAGCTGCCTTTGAAAGAATATCCTGCAGTATAATAAATTACATTGATAAGTATAATGACAAATAGGGAATGTTCTTGAGATTGTGTTCTTTGCAGGGTAGCTAAGATGCATTCGTAACACTGATTGGTCGCCTCTTTGAGGCTGGCTTGGAGGCGTAGGTAGAGATGGACTGGGTGCAATGCGGGAATTTGTGGGCTAGAGGACTGCCTCTGGTGGAACTCTCATGGGGCAATGGGTGGACACGCAGCAGTGCTGTGGTCATCTCTTAGAGGGACTGCTGGTCATATCGAGCATGACATGTTTCACCTGTCTTGGACTGCGTAGTGATCCATTTTATTTTGCTCCTTTTGATTTAGATGTCTTCTTGACACAGAGGGTTGTGTATCTTAATTTTGCTTCATTTTTTTATTGGTATTATTTTTTTGTGTATGTTTTTTAGTTTGATTTCGTAAAAGATAAAATTCAATAAAGTTTATGTAAAAAAAATAATGGTTTATGTCCATACTAACAATTTTGTGGGTTTTTTTAATGTAAATTGAAGGTAAATCTTAGGAGGTCAACTCTAACTCATTGATGTAAATTGGAGGAATCGGTAGACTAGCCAGAATTGAGGGAAAGATGAATGCAATAATGTCCACAGATATTCTGGATGAAAAGCTGCTACAGAGCTTTAACCTCAGACTGATGTGACAGTTCATCTTTCAGCAGGACAATGACCCTGAGCACACAGACAAGATAACACATGAGTGGCTTCAGGATGACTCTGTGAGCGTCTTTGAAGGGCCCAGCTGGAGCCCAGACTTGAATCTGATTAAACTTCTCTGCAGAGATTATAAAATGACTAAGCATCAACGCTCCCCCTCCAGCCTGATGGAGCTTGATTGGTGATTGACATGAGGCTCTAACTGCTGCCTAAGGTGCATCAAAAATGGATTTATTCCATGTTCGATTGGGGCTGTGTGGAAAAAAGTGAAGCACTGTGAATACTTAATGGATGGACTGTATGACCTTGTTTTCATGTTTTAACGTTCTAGTTCCTACAGGATGCATATGGTCTGTAGTCACTTTTCAGTATCAGGAAGGACTTTTCATGAGAAATGAACTCAAACTGTCACCAACAGTTCAACACTCAGCATCTTGGTCAGCTGACCTACATCCTGGCTCTGGTCATGGAGGAAACACCTGCAAACAGATCTGCTGTAAATGGCTGTCAAGACGAGGAGAGCTGAGGGTCGACACTAAAACACAAAGCTATGAGGTCATCATCTAACATGTCTACTGACACCCCCTGACCTGAGGATGTGATGAAGGACGGGTTGTGTTGGAAAGATACAGGTCAAATTATGTTCTCCACACAGAGGGGCAGCCTCCTAGGGAGTTTGAGCACTCAGTGTGTGTGTGTGTGTGTGTGTGTGTGTGTGTGTGTGTGTGTGTCTTTTTGAGCACTCTGTGTGTGTGTGTGTGTGTGTGTGTGTGTGTGTGTGTGTGTGTGT
>RPOG01001424.1:0-33966 GCA_008086565.1 Thalassoma bifasciatum | reverse complement strand
CACCTCCTGTGTTTGTGGGGGTGTACCCAGAGTGCTCTACTTGTTGATAATCTGTGTCAGAGCTCTAATTGGTTGCTGTCAAATACACCCCAACACCTCCCCTCAGACATAACTCATAAACCTTGAACCATAAATACCTCAGCTCTGGTGTGAGATTAGATATTGTCCTGATGATTGTGCATGTTGACATCAGGTGGAGGTATGTACTGAGCATGCTCAGTAAGGCAGAGGATTTGCATATTGTCCATTTGAACACTGGTTCAAACAAATTCATTTTCTACACACAGCACAGCTGACTCATAGTAAACAAACCAGCTTAAGTCGTGTTTTGTGGAACTGTTTGAACATGACAGGACTGATTTAAACCACAGATAGAGTGACTCTTCCAGTTTTATCAGTCACACTCACTCTCTCTCTCTCTCTCTCACACACACACACACACACACACACACACACACACAATTATCCAATCACTTTTACAACAACATGTCATGTAATCATTTTCTTTAAATACTACTGGTAGTTGGTACATTTTTACATGATTTATTCATTCCTCAGTCATTCACAGGACTGAATGTTAGAATCAACCACTGTTCCCTGAGTGTCCACTAGAGTCTGTCTCTATCAGTGATTCAGTTCCAATAAAGCTCTTTGTTCAGACTTTACAGCCAGGTACAGAAACAGTTTATGAGTGCTGAATTTATCAACAGCTCACCACGCAAGGGAGTTAAAGAAGAAGAATTAGGGGTGTGGTCTCTTTGACTGACGGCCAGGTAAGCTGTATATATCTATATCCATCTATCTATCTATATCTATATCCTCATCTTCACGTCTTTGTCTGTTTTCAGCAGGAAATAAGATGTAATGCTTTCAATATGATAATTTCTATCTTCAGGCTCCGTGATACTTCTTCAGGAACCAACTGGTGTTGTGCCTGAGACTACACGCAGGTTTAGATGGAGTATGTAGACTCAGTCCTGCTCAGCTGATCAGCTGTGAAACAATACCACGTGACAACTACATTCATGAGCTGCTTTCCCTGTCAGTATCTCTGAGCATGCTGATGACCTCACTCAGGTGACTGTTGTTGAGCAGACTAATTTGTCCTCTCAGAGAAGGTGACTCCTGTGGATTCCCCTGATGTCATTCAGAGCTGTACTGTGATGTCAAACTGCTTCTACTTTTAGACACACACTATTCCCTGTGCCTACCTCCTGACACCTCACACCAACACAGACACACACACTGCTCTGCCCTTCTCTTTGCTTATGCTGCTCATGCAGCTGGTTTGTGTGCAGACCAAGGAACAAGTTCTTGCAGTGAGTAACAAAGCCCATGGACAAAAAATTTAAAAAAAAAACAATTCCTCAAGATTCTGCATGAGGCTGGCTACAGAGAGACTAGAAACAACAAACACACAAGGTGAAAAGCCAACAAAAATAGAAGTGTTTTCTCCATGGGCGCACACTGTTCTGGGGCAGACATTTCATAGTTCGGCATTTTAGAAGATATTAAGATCACAAGTTTGCCCAATCAGAGGAACAGCTCACCTGACTGAAAGGTGAACACCCTGTAGTTGTTAGTGAGGGGGCTCAAAGCTCACCTGATTTCCAATATGGCTCCTAACAATGATTGGCTTTAAAACTCAGTGATAAAACAGATCAGTGACTTCTTCCAAAAGGTTTACCCATCAATCCATCCACCACTTCATTCTTCAGCAGTCAACCCATCAGTCAATCCATCCCTATATCCATCCATCCATCCATGGGTCCATCAGTCCATCCATTCATCCATCCATCCTCCCACCAATCCATTCTTTATCGGTCCATCCATCCACTAATCCATTCACCCAATCAGTCATCCATCCTTCTATTCATTCTTCATCAGTCCATCTGCTTATCCGTCCGTCCATCCATCAATTCATGCTTGAAGAGTCCACCTGTAGCAGGTGAGTGAGCTTAGGGAAGGTTAACTTTCATGCCCCCCCTCCCCATATCATAAAGACTCATGGAGTAGTGGTGCTGAGTCAAACATCTATACCTTGTGTCAGCCAATTGATTATCACATGAACTCAGAATAATGCTATCATGCTGCATTGATGGGTTGTCCTTCCCCTGCTGTCCAGTGTTAGAGGGCTGTGATCAGATGAGTCTCACACACACACACACACACACACACACACACACACACACACACACACACACACACACACACACACACAAACCGTGTTTCTGGTTTCTTCCTGGTTCTCTAGTTCAGTGTGTGAGGTTTGAGGTCAGGGTGCTGATTTCTGATGCTGCACCATCTGGAATTATTCTCACAGTTATATTAGGACACCAAGTTAAACATGGAAAACAGCACCCTAACACACACACTGACACACACACACACACTCACACACACACACCCCTTTAAGGAGCTGATAGAGTGTCAATAAGTGCATCACCTCATGNAGTCAAACATCTATACCTTGTGTCAGCCTATTGATTATCACATGAACTCAGAATAATGCTATCATGCTGCATTGATGGGTTGTCCTTCCCCTGCTGTCCAGTGTTAGAGGGCTGTGATCAGATGAGTCTCACACACACACACACACACACACACACACACACACACACACACACACACACACACAAAGAGTGTTTCTGGTTTCTTCCTGGTTCTCTAGTTCAGTGTGTGAGGTTTGAGGTCAGGGTGCTGATTTCTGATGCTGCACCATCTGGAATTATTCTCACAGTTATATTAGGACACCAAGTTAAACATGGAAAACAGCACCCTAACACACACACACACACACACACCCCTTTAAGGAGCTGATAGAGTGTCAATAAGTGCATCACCTCATGCTGCTCTGATCTCACGTTACAAAGAATAGTATCACTTCAGGGGTTACCATTGGGCAGAGTACTAACACACACACTTAAACACACACACACACACACACACACACACAGAAGAGAGCGAGTACTGATGCAACAGTTGCAGTGAATGTCACTGAGTTGTGTGTTGACTGAGTCTTTGTTGTCATGATGTTTAAAATCCTTGGTGTATGTTTGTTGAAGCAGTTTGTCATTTATTCAGGTCTTTTTATTCCAACCACACAGAGCGCTCACACCCTGAAAAAGTCAACAGACTGTGTTGGTGCGTACGTCCTGTATTGAGTCATTTTATCCACATACTGTCAGCGGGTCCCAAACACAGGCAGAAGGACGGGGTTAGAGAATGTTCAGTTTAATTTATCAGCTTTGATCTATTGCCTTTTCACACAAAAGAAAACAAATTGTCAGAAATGAAATTATACATGGTGTCTGCTGATGTGAAGCAATGGTTCCATGAGAGTCATCACCACCCATCCACAGAACATTATTCTGCATATCACCCAGCAACCAGACGAAGAGACGTGTGATCTGGTTCTTCCTTGGTTTGTTATCATTGCTGTGGAATCTTCATTTTGTCTTGTCCTGAACACAGCCAGGTGACTTTAATGATGGATTGTATTTCCAGTACTGTTTACTGACTCTACAGTAACAATGGAAGATGAATAACTTCACATTAATGTCTTTGACAGTTTAAGTCACCCTGGTTGCACACCAGTGTTACACTCAGTATTTGTCTATGGCAGTAAGAGTTTATTGTCACACAGCTGATCAATGACACCACACCCTCAAAGGGACCGGGGGCTAGGGTTACAGTCTACAGGGTTTCCCTAAAACAATGTCAAAGGCTTGTTCAGGGATAATACTGCTGAGTCATCACTTATGGGCCCTAACTTGAACACTCAAACAGCCAGGACATGATCAGGAAATGATGAAACAAACACTGTTCATTTACATTCACATGTTGCTAAAACAAGGAGGTGTCCAGAAGGCTGTTCATCAGATAAACCTGACTGATTCTTCCTTCAGACACACAAGACTGTAAACCAGCAGCAAAAACTGCACCAGACTGCTCTGAAGGATGGTTAAAGCTAACATGGTGAGTGATCATAATTTTAGCACAAGAATGCTCAGAGATAGAAAAATGTCACTAATTATGTTAAAAAAGACGCAGAATTAGAGAATCGTGATAAAGATATTTCTTGAATTCAAAAGAAACCTGTTTATGACTAAAATATAGCTCTTGTTATTAATTGTACAGAAAATGGGCCATAGGATGTGAAACTGTGAGAGTAACTTTTTTCACTTTTCGCTACACTGCTGCCGCTGAACCAGCAGGCACCGCAGAACGTGCAGCTTCCACCAAACGAGCAGCTGCCCCTGAACCAGTGGCTGAACCAGCAGCCGAACCTGCAGCTACTGCCAAACCTGCAGCTTACACTGAACCTGCAGCTACTGCCAAACCTGCAGCTTACACTGAACCTGCAGCTACTGCCAAACCTGCAGCCTACACTGAACCTGCAGCTACTGCCAAACCTGCAGCTATGTGACTTGGACGTCGATGACGGTTTGGACGAGCCTACACTGAACCTGCAGCTACTGCCAAACCTGGAGCCTACACTGAACCTGCAGCTACTGCCAAACCTGGAGCCTACACTGAACCTGCAGCTACTGCCAAACCTGCAGCTTACACTGAACCTGCAGCTACTGCCAAACCTGGAGCCTACACTGAACCTGCAGCTACTGCCAAACCTGGAGCCTACACTGAACCTGCAGCTACTGCCAAACCTGCAGCTTACACTGAACCTTCAGCTGCTGCTGAACCTGTATTTATGAGAGTTTTGGTGAGACAACTGTATATTAAAATCCCTTGACTTTTCAAGACAGAAAAGACATGTACATGTTCAATTTGAGATTACTAACTAAACCCAAAAATAACAAAAAGAAATAAAGAAAGAAATTACTTCCAACATGTCAAAATCTCAGAATTCAAACCTTGTGTAGCACTAATTAATTTACAGTGTGAACTTGACATGATCCTTTTTTTTGTACTATACTCAAAAGCAGACATTTAGAATATAACTTGTAGCTTAAAGGGACTGTGAGAACTTTCTAAGTGATCCTGAAAAATTCTCATCTCTTGATAGCTGCCTGATCATGATCCCCAATTTCAAAAGAGATTGTCAGCGCTAAAATAGGTTATTTTTGAATGATAATTAACTGACTGGGTAGGACTGAACCAGATTGTTTTACGGTATGTTAAAGTCTCTTTTATCCCATTTCCACAAGTTCTCATTTGGTGCTAGTGCTAGTGCTTGTTGGTTCTAATCTTCTAATCTCTCTTCTAATCCCATTTTTCAAAAGAACCAGTTTGGTTTTCCACCGGTGAGAGTCAAGTTGGAGCCACATTATTGCGTGGTCATAAAATGTCAGTAGGTCACTGGTTTCCAGCCTTTTGTGCTGTGGCTGCGGGGATGGAAGAAGAAGTGTTTAAAGTGCAGGTATCTTCATGTAGAAAGCCATGGGAGAGCTTAAAAAGGCAGAGATTCAGTTCTGCGTTTCTTGTGGTGGTTCTTGCAGCTCTCTGTTTGTTATACAGAGTGATCCTGCAGTGTGTGTATGTGCATGTGTGTGCATGCACGTGTTCTTGTGTCTGTGTGAACACCTCATGGTGAAACTCTGTCATGCGTGATACAGGGAAGAGTTTTGAACACGCAACCATAAGGCAGAACAGATCCTGTCATGTAAAATAAGAAACATATTATAAAGTGTTTTAATCTGATGAATAAAAGAACATGGTACAGACCTGATCTGTTGTCAGTTTATCACTTCATACGTTTCAGTAACCCTTTCCCTGGTTTACAGTCTTCAGGCTGTGGTGTCAGGGAAACACTATTTAACACTATTTGTTATCTTCAAGTAGATGGCCCTGTAGTGTTTAAAAAGCAGAGATTGATTTCTGCATTACTTGTGGTGGTTGTCACATTATTTTGCCTGATATCTGCTACACAGAGTCATCAGAGTTTGCATGAGTCCTTGGCCGAAGGTGTCGTTACAGTCCACATCATGTGGCTTCTCCTCACAGCCCCTCAAAATCAAGCACTTGAAAAAAGAGAGAGGACAAAAGATTGTTGAGATTCAATCTGAGAATCACACCAGGGACATGTGTCCAAAAGAAAGGGTTAGAAATGAGTGGGTCATTTAAGAGGAAAAATAGATGTGAGAGGGCTTTAAGTTTCATGGTAAGAGGGCAGAGTGACTCCAGACATTCAGACTGAATCAGAGCCTGTCACATGTGACTGCAGGAGAACAGTGAGACATTTCCTATGTGTGATTTAACCCAGCTCTGTTACTGTGTCACCGTTAACTACCTCTGTGTCTAAGTGTGTGTGTGTGTATGTGTCACCTTGTTGTTAGCCTGTGTCACCTGCTCTTATATAAACCAGTTGTGGGACCACGACTTTCCTCTGACCTGTTGCATAAGTTCAGCTGGCCTTCAGCAGCAGCTGCTCTCACCTCTGTTTGCAGAGTCTGCCGCTCAATATTGTCCCAGTGTGATTAATGGCACAGGATTGTTCAGCTTATCTCTCTCCCTCCCTCTCTCTCTCTCTTTCTCTCTCTCTCCCTCTCCCTCTCTGTGAGTGTTTGCCTCACATCCTGCCCATTGTACATGCTGTCAAAGTCATTCTCTCTGACAAGAAGGACAGTCCAGAGCTTGTTTCTTGTCTCTTTATACAGCACAAGGAGGGAACAGATGACCTCTACAACTACTGAGATCAATCAATCAATCTTTATTTATATAGCGCCAAATTAAAACAAACATTATCGCCAGACATTTTACAAAACATTAGCAGGTTGATACCTGTTAATGTTAAAGTATTTTATTATTTTATTAACAGAGACCCAACATCAAGACAGGATAAGGAATCTTATGTCATCTAAATCCACTATGAGTGAAGCACTTTGCAGCAGCTTTTAGTAAGTTACAGTGGAGAGGAAAAACTTCCCTTTAACGGGCAGAAACCTCGGACAGAACCAGACTCATGTTATTTAAAAATTGGAGAACTGTCAAAGCCACAGCACCAGGAGTCAGGTCGTCCCACATCAGCTGGTAGATCCACAGCAACAATCCAGATGAACAAACAAGCTCAGAGACTCCCAGAGGATCATGGTTAATAACTATTATGGTGCATTAAGGTAAAAAAGTTAGACTGACAGATAGAGGAGAAAGGGAAACAGATGAATACAAATACTACAACCACAACTTAAGTAAGCCACTCAGCAGAGTTTCTATCTGGTCTGACAAGCCTCTGAACAACAAGCTATGGATGAAAAGAGTTCTGTGACAGTTGTTATTCATTCCTCTGAAAACACAGGTGAGCCCAATGCACTTTGAAGCCCAGACTGCTGGGTGAAGGGCTCACAGAGTCCTCCAGTCTTCAAGCCTAGACTCTCACCAGCATTGTTAACTTCAAACTCTTTCCATCCCTCTGGCTCTCTCTCCCTCTCTTTGACCCCATCATGGTCTCAGCAGTTCTGCTCCCAATTCAAGTACTGGTACTTCAGCACTGTGGTTGTTGGCGCGTGCCAATTATCATTGGATGCATTGGATATGAGATCTTAAGATCACAGGAGAACCACGTGTTCCGGCAGGAATAATAATGTATGGGCACTCCCCAAATTTCAGTCATATAATTCCAGGCCTCCTCATCTCCGTTTTCGTCCTCATTGAAAGGATGTTTTCTTTTTTTTTTTTCAAATCTGTGAATCCCATGAAGTTTTCAGTTATCAAAATAAACTTTTGTGTGTGTTGTCAGATTACCTCTGGGTTTCTCTGACCTGCTCATGACTTTTTTCCCTGTGCCACTGAAAGTGAAATCATTTCTTTTACAAGGAAGAGATTTAATATCCAAAGCCAGAAAGTCTTGATTTATTTTGAAATGACTTGATACTCTGGTTGTTTTTTTGTGTCTGTTTTCCTGTTGGGTTCAACCTCCTCTGCAGAGACTTCTGCAGTGTACACTGGCAAAAATAGACTCACAGAAAAAGAGCTGCAAGCAGGCATTGGTGGCAGGAGATGGACCATGACTCAGGCTGTGTGGATGTAATGATGACTGGAGTGGAAGCTAGTGAAGCTCGGAACCGTGTGAAGATTGGGGCCAGGTTGTCTGTTAACTATTGAAAAAAAAAAAAAAATAGACAGATATACCAATATTACTCCTGTCATTATTACTAATACTATATATAAATAAATATAAATATATATATATATATATATATATATATGTAGTGTTTTTGTGTTGTGGTGTTGTGGTGTCATGTTTCATTGTGTCACTGTTGTATAGTTGTGTGGATGGGCAGTGTGGACTGAATGGTGTGGTTGTCCTTGTTTGTGAGTGTCTGGGGCTGAATGTTCTCTGGCCCACACCAGGGGGGTGAGGGAGAGGGTTCCGGGGAGGGTTGATTGGCTAGGGTATGGAGGGGAGGGGGGTGTTGGGTCCTGGGGAGGGTGGGCTCCATGGTCTTCGGGGCCTGGTTGTGGGTGCTGGAGGCTGGTCCTGTCTGCCCCCCCCCCGGGTGGCCATTGGGCTCACGGGGCCCGAATCCTGCTCCTGGCACACAATCGGGGGCCTCTACCCCGCAGGGTTGGGAGGCTGCCTCCTGCTCACCCCTGCCATAAAAAAGAAATAACAAACACTAATAAAAACTAACATTTAAAACTCAAGGGGACCCTTATACACAAACGGCCCCTCCTGGCAAAGTAAATGTGTTCTGTAAAATATGGCAGCCAGACCACAATTCTGTTGTCGTGATGCTGGACAGGACAAGTTAAAGAAAAAAAAGAAGATTGGGGCCAGCTGTTCAGCATAGGCTCTCAGACAAGAGGGGGAGACGCCGTCAGGTCCTGGAGCCTTCTTGATCTTTTGTCTGTGGAACTGCTGGCACACGTCCTCTTCACAGATCTTCAGTACTGGGAGGGTTGTAGTGGGAGTAGAGGTGACCAAGGCAGCAGGTAGCCCATTGTTGTCAGGGTGTGAAAGGGTCTCTTTCAAACCTGGTGTAAAACAGGTTCAGCTCCTCAGCCAGTCGGGGGTTCTCCACAGGGTGGGGGGATGGTCTCCTGTAGTTGGTGGCGTGCTGAAGACTTCCCCAAACTGATGACGGGACGTTGGCAGTGAATTGTTTGTCCAGCTTCTCATTCTGGTTTTCTCTCAGTCCTCATCCTCCTCCACCTGAGTGCAGCCTTTGACACCATTTCTCACCCCATCCTCCTCAGTAGACTCTCCTCTTTAGGCATCTCCAACACCCCCCTCCACTGGTTTCACTCCTACCTCACCAGCCGCACTCAGTTCATCCAACTCGGTTCCATCACTTCCCAGCCCTCCCCCGTCTCCTCAGGTGTGCCCCAGAGCTCTGTCCTGGGGCCCCTCCTCTTCATCACTTACCTCCTCCCCCTTGGCAATATTTTCCGTAAATTTGGTATTCATTTCCACTGCTTCGCGGATGACACCCAGCTCTACCTTTCCAGTAAACCCAACTCCACCCCCCCCCCTCCCACATCCACTGCCTCACTGAGATTAAAGACTGGTTCACCTCAAACTTCCTCAAACTCAATTGCAATAAAACTGAACTCCTCCTCATAGGCACCAAATCCACCTTCCAAAATCCAAAGTCAAAAACTTCTCATCTACCATAGACAGTATCCTCTGTGTCCTCCTCCCCCTCAGGTTAAGAATCTGGGTGTCATCCTCGACAGCTCACTTTCTTTTCACCCCCACATCAATAATATCACCCGGTTTGCATTTTTCCATCTACGCAACATCAACCACCTCCGTCCCTATCGCACCCCTCATACTACCGCCATCCTTGTCCACAGCCTTGTAACCTCCCGCATCGATTACTACAATTCACTTCTCTTCAGACTCCCTCAGAAATCCCTCCAGAAGCTTCAACTGGTCCAGAATACGGCTGCCTGCATCATCTCCAGAACCCCGTCTTCTCACCACATCACCCCCATCCTTCAGCAGCTCCACTGGCTCCTGGTGAAATTCAGGATCACTTTCAAAATCCTCCTCCATACTTTCAAAGCCACCCATAACCTCGCCCCCCCTTATCTTTCTGATCTCCTCCACATCACCACTCCTTCCCATTTCCTCAGGTCCTCCTCCTCCCTCCACCTCTCTGTGCCCCCTACCCGTCTCAGCACCATGAGGAGCAGAGCTTTCAGTCACTCTTCTTCCCAGCTCTGGAACTCACTCCCACCTGACATCAGGAACTGTGACTCATTACCCCTTTTCAAATCCAAACTCAAAGCCTACCTGTTCAGTTCTGCATTCTCCCCTGTAACCCATTCCCATTTCATTTTCCTGATTACGTAATTATTCAGTACTTGTGTGCTTGTTGTTTAAATTGTTTTTTTGTGTGTGTGTGTTTTTTATTTTGTTTATTTATGCTTTTATTCTTGTTGTTAAGTGACCTTGAGTGTTGAGAAAGGCACTTTTAAATAAAATATATTATTATTTATTATTATAAAAAAAAAAGCACATAGTAGCGTGCAATACCGAGGCAACCATCCGCAGTGCTAGCTTGATACTGTATCCCGGGATGCATGGATAATTTCATGGATTGATGGATGGATGGACTGATGGTGGATACATAAATAATAGATGTCAGAAGTAGATATGGCACAATGCCACTCTTTTGTTTTTGATACCAATAGCTAAACCCCAATAATGAGTACCTGCATGTGCATGCACTAAAACCAATACCCTTTTATCCTTCAGAAATAAACATTTAAAATCAAATTTAAAGTGCTACTTTGCTTAAAAGTTTAAATCTAAGAATGAAAACAAATGACCTTATAAGATGGGATGGACATTTCAAAGATCAAATGTTGGGTTGGAATCTGGTGGCGAGGCTCCAAATGTTCAATTAAATGTTGAAAACCCACCTGGCAGCAGCTGAAAACATTGTTCAAACAGGTGAGACCTACACATTATCTCTCATTTTGTCCACGTTTTACATTGTAAAATAAATATTAAGTGGCTGTTTGACTGTGCAGTTGTTTTATCTACAACAGAATGCATAATGCTGTTTACACACACATACAGTTGTGCCTAACAGTTTACACCCCCTCCAGCAGAATTTTCTGATTTTTTGGCCTTTTCTCAGAAAATATGAATGATAACACAAAAACCTTTCTGTCACTCATGGTTAGAGGTTGGGTGAAGACATTTACTAACAAACAACTATGCTTACTCTTTTTAAATGATAATGACAACAGAAACTTCAAAAATGAACCTGTTCATTTTTTTTATACACACACACTGATTACAAGCTAATAGATCACTAATGTCTACCTTTAGTAGACATTCAAACACATTTGTGTGAAAGAGTAAACATTTTTTAAAAATAAATGTCTTCACCCAACCACCAACCTTGAGTGATAAAAAGGTTTTTGTGTTATCATTCATATTTTCTGAGAAAAGCCAAAAAGTCAAAAATTCTGCTGGGGGGTGTAAACTGATGGGCACAACTGTAAATGTCTTCTTATACGTATTATGTTCTCTTAAATAATTAATCGTATTTAAACTATGACAGACTTCTACTTCGCCAACAAGAAGACAGAGGCCAGTAAAACAGGTGGTGGCCCAGCACTTTCACCTCTAATCACCTTGCATCTCCGATATCATTAAAAAAAAGCTGCCATTTAGAAAAAAATCGGAGCGCGATGCATAATATCTGCTGGGATGTGAGAGCATGACTACGGCTGGTAACATTGCAAATGTTAGAATGGATTAGGTTGTGTCTGTAAATGATGGACTGTGATGTGAAATGTTTTAAAAAGAGAATTGTCTGAAACACGCTCTGATGATAATCTCACGAAATATTATGAGTGGCTGCACCTCAACGGGATCATTGTCAAAAGGACATGCTATGTTTGTGAAAAAAGTCGACTTGTGTGTTTCTTAAATAACAGACAGCGGAGCCACGTTACGCCAAAACTTGCCCGCTGACTGAAAGAATGAGGAAATCAAATATTGTATGGTTGAAAGAGGGTGGAGACAGAGGGAAACTCGGGCTAAAATGCGGGTCTCTTTGCATAAATAACACTCAGCTATTTCCTTTTATCAGTTACTGAAGAGTATGACACCCTTTCAGGTCTGCAATTTTGGCTGAAACCGATCTACATTTATGATCACTGCCACAGAAGAGCTGCTGGACGACCTCAGTGAACTCTACCAGGGACAGGGCTGATGAAGAGCTAAACATGGATCTGAAGTTGACCAGTCAGCCAGGCTGCTTTAACTAGAATAAACTGAGCCGAGACAAAGTACTCTGGGTGGTAGTTACTGTAACCACAGGGCGTGTATTCAGTTTGATGTGATCCCTGACAGAGTGAAGGACTGACATTTAGATCTTGCAGGGAAAGAGGGGATGCTCTCACAGAAATGAAACACGGAGAGCTGGAGGTCTGCTTCTATATTCAGCTGTCAGACTGTATGAAACCCATGGTGGATACATCACACTGCTATGAGTCAGCAGACACACACACACACGCACACACACACACACACACATACATAACGCAAGTCAGCTGGGGTGAAAACCACAGCAGCTCCACATACCAACAGAGTCTCTGGAGGAATGTCCCTGAGCTTTAACGTGGTGTCAAACTGTCCTCTGCATACTCACAGAAAACACAGAGGACACAGAGAGGACAGAAACACCAACACAGGACTGGTTTTCAAAGAACAGAACACAGACAGACTTGGCTGTATCAAAGTTGATTTTAACTGGTCCCCAATCTCACACGCTCCAAGGTGTTTGACCTGTTTCTGATTTGTCCTTGTCATTGTGATTTTTTTAGTGTTAGCTCTGTCTATATGTAGATCTGTAAGTGTCAATAAAAGGTGACTCCTCTCTCATTGGTTGGGGCAGTGGGTTTGTCAGGGGAAGTGTCTGCTGCTGATTGGTCTGTGGGTCTCAGCTAGTGGGACAGAAACTTGATGACAGTTTCTGGGATAATTTTGTGGATGTAGGTGAGATGAAACTGAACGAATACTCCTGGTTGAGTTATCTCTTTAGATTACCACTGACACCAGGGTCTGGATTGTTTGTATTTTCATGCTTGTTCTTTATGAGAGGGTAGGTTATTTATGTGGCCACATTCTGAATCATATCTCTTAACATGTTCACAATTATACGAGCTCAGATTATCAACTGATCATAATGATGAAGTTATAAGGTTAAATCTAAGATTATGAGAGATAATAAATCTGGTTATTCATCCAATCAGATCATTTATCGTTAGTTTTGTACCTCCAGTTTGTGTTGTTGGGAACATTTGAGTCTGAATGGATTTATCTAACCTGAGTAGAGGACTAGGTTAAAGCTAGAGGACAGTAACTCAAGGTGAGAAACTTAGATTTGTTTAGTAAAACAGTGTTTCCAGTGGCGTTGAGGCTTTGGGTGTTTTCTTTTCATATTTTGCTCTTGAATTTTGGAATTTCTACAGTAAAACAAATACAAAAAGAGAAATACTAGTTGTCCAACAGGTTTCTGTCCATGCAAACTATTTCATCAAAGCATCAATACGATAGATATCATACAGTTTAAAGAAAAAGTATAAGGACCCTTTGGAATCTGTTGAATTTCTGTATAAATTTTTCATGTCATAAAATGTGGGCTGATCTTCACTAAAGTCACAACAATGCCACTTTCTTTTTCATGTTGTGTTAAACAAACCATATAAACATTCACAGAGCAGGCAAATAATGTGAAGCTTGAGGCTGAACTCTTCTCCATGAGCAAACTGGAGTCAGGACTCACCCAAACTGGAGTCCAGTCAATGAGACCAGATTACACATGTTTGTAAACTGCCCTCCCCCCCAAAAAACACACACCTGTTCTAAGTGTGCTGTTCTCATGAGGCGTTGCCTGATGTGAATCCTGCTTCACACTGAAGTTACAGTTTTGTTTTCCACTGTACTGCATTACATTTTTTTAATGAACTTTCATAGTTTGAAGTTTTTGCTTACTCTCATTACTTTCACATAGACTTGAGATAACCATCCATGAGGTAAACATCAATTGTTGAATCACCTTAACTTCCATTGTTGCTGTATTTACCTTGTGTTGTGGCTTTTTCACACTGTAAAAACAAAAAAGTTGTCTTAACTCAAAATTTTAAGGCAACTGTCTGCACTGTAATTTTGAGTTTTGTTGGTCATGGTTGGGAGTTGCTTTTCTGCCTCAGGGTCTGGACAGATTTCACTGCTGAAAAAATCAATTCCCAACTTTGTCAACATGGGTGACACAACAGGACAATAGACCACAGCACAGAAGGAAATCAACAACAGAAGAAAATGTGCCTTTTAGAGTGGAGCAGTCAGAGTCCAAACCACAACCCCATTGAGTTGCTGTAGCATGACCTCAGGGAAGTGATTCACACCAGACATCCCAAAAATGTTTCTGAAATGGCACAGTCTTGTAAAGAAGAATGGTTCAAAACCCAGTGCACATATCCTATCCTTTGTCACCTTTCTTTTCTGTCTCTTTCCAAATGTAATAGGTCAGATGTCACATAACAGATGGCCATAAGTCATCATCATATTATTTCTAATAGGGAAACACAGGCTTACTCAGTGGTGATGACTTTGTTCCACATCATCATCATCATCATCATCATCATCATCATCATCGTCATCATCATCATCATCATCATCATCACCAGAGGAGGAGGATTCTGGGTTCAGGAGTGCTATTTCTGTCTGTGGTTATGCATGGTCTTACAAAGAGATAGTAGCTCAAATGACAGTTTTAAAACGGCAGCCCAAAGTAGTGAGGAGTGTTTGAATTATGAATCAGGTAAAGTTGCTCCAGAGCTCTCAAACAGATGACAAGAAGACTCAACACTCTACTCAGTCTAGAAAGGAAGCAGTTCAAGAAGAGCCTTGAGTTTGAATGGAATCTGGAGTCTCCTGTGGACAAAGTATGCAGCCCCACTCCAGCTCTAATATTCTGTGTCTGGATCAGATTTTCTGGATCATTCTGTTCCAGGTTAAGCTTTTTGAATGTCCATGCCTTGAGTGAGAGGAGCCATATTTGGCCTCTGAGTCCCACAGCAGGGTGGGAATCTAACCAACAGCTGTCTCTCTGAGTGTCTGATACCACTGCAGGTTGATTTACTGTAGAGTCACATGAAACGCAGCTGAGTGACACTGAGACACTAAAGGGAACTCTCTGAGTGGATAAGATACTGAGGGACGAGGAGATTCAAACGCTGAACAATTTCCACCCTCTTCAATGTTTTCAAACAAGGAGGATGAGACCACAAGTACACCAGAAAGAAATGTTAACACAACTCTTTTGATTTTGGTCTCATTTTTCATGAGCTGAACTCAACATTCAAAACTTCGTCTGAGTTTATATTTTTCTCTGGTGTACATGTGTGTGAATTACATCTGAATATTTCATTCAACAGTACACTTTAACTCATGGCCTGTACTCACCATTGATATAGTGTTTGAATGAAGCTGTTACAGATGAATCAGACTCTGTGCTGACACTGCTTTTCTTTCAGTGCTGTGTGTGACTGAACATATTCCCAGGATCAGTGAATGGGTGGGAGAGAACATAAAGGATGGAGCAGCTTCAGTACCAGCAGTCACATAATGTCAAGCCAACCCCTAGGAACTATTTTGTACCAGGGGAGGCCACACCTCACCTCAACTGTACTACTCACCAACACTGTACCGGAAGTCGAGAGACAAAAGAAAATTAAAGTTTCCTTTTCATTCATATGAACAAATGTACTAAATGCTTCCAAGTTTCTAGAAATCTTTGGGGCTTTCAAGGGTACTGAACTCCTGAAAAATCCATGAGTACATATGAACACAAAGCTTAAAACAGTAAGAAGTACAGACACTCACATGATAAAACCATGAATACACAGGTCATAAAAACTTAATGAGTATATTAACAGAACCCTGAGTTCTGCTTTTTTGTTTTTGTTTTTGTTTTGTTTTTTTCCGTCTGTATTTGTGTTGTTATTTTACTTGTGTGCTCCTGCTTTATTTGTGAGAAAACGGGCCCCCTATTACACGCTTTAAATAGCTTCTTTGGGGTCACCCTTTCCACACATCCACTGTGAAATCTATTGTACATATGTATATATATATGTATGTGTATATGTATATGTATGCATGTGTGTGTATCAGTGTCAGCCAAGGTTGATGTGTGTGAATAAACTAAGAATAAACTAAGTTCATGCACTTAAGTCCTGGAAAACTCACGAAAACATAAACTGAACCCACGAAAATTCCCAAAGTACATTCCCTTCACCCCATAAAACTCCAGTGGTTCACACACTTAACTCTGTAAGATTCATGACTTTATAAACCCAACCCCAAGACATACAGGAAAAATCGCACAGAATGTACCAAAAACTCAGTGTTTGCTGCAGTATAACCCAACGAGAGTTAATTCCATGAGGTTTGCAAAAGAGGTCAACACATAAAGCTGCTCAAACAGAAAACTAAAAAGTCCATACTGATATGTGCAAACTCATTGAAAACTCTGAAAAACTGCACACGTAAATATACTCACAAGGAAAAAGAAGAAGCAGAAGCTAAAATCTTAAAATCTGTAAGCATTGATGTTAAACTGGTATGTTATGATCTGTCATAATATGAAAGAAGCGATATGGCCCATGAATTAAATCTCTAATTTTTTTTCAAAAAACTTGAATTTGTTTTTTTTTTCCTTATTTCTAAAAACAATAAGCACAAAGGACAGAGGTAATTCAAAGGACATTTTGCTTTTACTTTATAAAAAAAAAAATCACCTTTAAACAATGCAGTTACAGGAATACATGACATGAACTTGCACTGCATATGTCTTGAATGAAATACTTCTGTAAACAAAACTGCAGCATTGCACATTGTATAAAAATAAATAATAAATCAACACCAATAGTTTCTGATAAAGTGCCAACTTAAAACTTTCTTTAAACTACACCTGAAAAGATAAACAAGGCCACTTGGATCCATGCATGAACAAAAGACATTGCATGTGGATAAATGCTGCACATAGCGATCAGCTGACCCCCTCACCGAGCCCCTTTCTTGTCGTATGTGGGGCCCTGGGTAAATAATTCCCCCACAGTGAGCAACTTTTTTAACAGGAGTTTGTTGGTTATAATGATCTTTTCTCCCTTGTAAAGAGTGAAACTTCTCCCACTCAGGTGGACGTCTCTGTTCAGATGCTGGAACAGGTTCATTGTGCTGCTGCCTTTTGTAACAATGGACTTCAAACAAACTTTGCAGCGCGGTAACTTGTTCCACGGCTGTCACCACAAACCCAAACCAACTCCAAACCATAGAGGATACTATTCCTTTCTTTTGAATAAACTTTCGCCCTCGTTAGTGCAAGCCATGTTGTTGCTGAGTTTGTGCTTATACACAGGCCATGGTTCGAGCTTGTCTCCTTAAAAGAGACGAGGGGGAGAGGAGAGCTACGGAAGCTCCTATTGACAGAAGGTGCGTTGTAGCAAGGGGAGAAAAAAACTCAAATTTTGTATTTTTCAATTGTCTGCAATGAAAAACTTGAATCGATTGGATCGATTTATCGCCCAGGCCTAGTAAAAACACGAAACACTTCCCTCATAACCTTATCATTAGGTAGCAAAGTTCTGGGAGGTGGAGACGCAAATGCGATCATTTAGCATCCGCAAAGGGATTTATCTAACCTGAAACTGTTTGCGGGCGCTGTTTTACAATTTTCATCTTGCATGTGTGAAAAGCAGGTGCAAAGTGGAACAGCGTTACAGCGGTTGTGGTCAAATGAAACAAACTACAGACAAATGTTTAGACATCTCCAAAAACCAAAAGGTCTAAAAAAAACTCTCAATAAACTCTTTAAAAAAAATAACACAAAAAACAGCACATATAATATGATTTGGATTCTCTCTCTGTCTCTCTCCCTTTCCCTCTCTCTCGTTCTCTCGCTCTGCGCATAATAAATAAATTGATAATTGAATCTTTTAAACAAAGCTTTATTTTTTCTGTGTTTTAGTGCTCGTAAATGTAGATTATTAGACGTGTGGAGGGTCAGAGCTTCTTGTCCAGTAGATTTCTGTAAATTCAGATGTGGAGGGTGGAGGAAAAGCATGTTTTCCTGCAGGCTAAGATTAAAATACATCCCAAGTAAGTCCTGAACTGTAACTGTTTTCACAAGAACACAGAAGAAGGTTGATTTCTTCTGTGCAGCTGATATCATCATCATCATCGAGGACATTAGAGGGTTTTTCCTTATATGATATTGACTCTATCTCTCATTTCCTCTACTTAGAGCTCAAACTCTGTGGATTCAAACATCATTTATCATTCACAGCCACTCTGCTCTCTCAAACTCTTCATGCAGACGGACAGTAGCACACAGTAAATCCTCATCTTAATAGGACGGTCTGCTCCTGTCATCAACTGCGCGCTGTCTTAGTAGATCACTTGCAACACTCCTACTTTTAGCGCATGCAATTCTTTTTGTTTGCACACGCAATTTAGTGCTGGGTATTTGGGATCTTTTTGGATCAGGCCCTTAATACTTTAAAATCATTGGGCCTCATTCACAAACAGTGCGTGCACACAAATTTGTGCCTAAATTGTGTGTACGAATGTTTGACACTTAAATCTATGATTCATCAATATTTTCTTACTTGAATTTATTCTTACTTTGAAAAACAAAATTAGAACCTCCTCAGATAATGCGTACACACAAATAATGTATGATTACTCTCCTTAAAAACTTCAAACACAGACTTCTTCTTATGATTTTAAACATTTTCCGAGCAAATGACACAAACACAGCTCCACCATTCTCTCAGACTTATCTGTTTGTTTGCAAAAATATCCAGCAGCTGTTTTTATGTGTCATTTATGTTTAGGGTACTCGGTCCGATCTCAGGTGTGGCGAAGGTGTGGAATCAGACGTGAGTTCCCTGAAGTCAAGGATGATTTCTTTGGTCTTTGTGGTGTTCACAGACAGGTTGTTTGCCGAGCACCACTCAGACAGTTTCAGGACTTCATCCCTGTAGGCAGACTCATGTCCCCCGGTGATCAGTCCCACCACCGTCGTGTCGTCCGTGAACTTAACAATGGTGATACTGGAGTGGGCAGGTCTACAGTCCGTGGTGTAGAGGGTGTAGAGCAGTGGATTCAGAACACACCCCTGTGGGGAGCCCGTGCTCAGTGTCCAGGTGGAGGACTGGTGGGGCCCCAGTTTAACTGTCTGGGGACAGTTGGTCAGAAAGTCCTTGATCCAGATGCAGGTGAGTGGGGGGAGTCCCAGATCAGTCAGTTTGCTGACCAGGATGTCAGGGATGATGGTGTTAAAGGCTGAGCTGTAGTCAATGAAGAGCATCCTGATGTAGTTCTCCTGATGTTCCAGGTGGCTCAGCGCAGTGTGGAGTGTGATGACTATTGCGTCCTCTGTCGACCTGTTTGCTCTGTAAGCAAACTGGTAAGTGTCAAAGGAGGAAGGGAGGCAAGTCCTGATGTGGTTGAGAACCAGCCGTTCCAGGCACTTGGTGATGATGGCTGGAAGTGCAACTGGGCAGTCGTCCCTGTGGCTGATGACACCAGATTTCTTCAGTACTGGGATGATGATGGCAGACTTCGGGCAAGCTGGGATGGTGAACTGTGACAGGGAAAAGTTGAAGATCATGGTGGAAACCTGCAAGAGTTGTGCAGCGCAGACCTTGAGCACCTTCCCCGGTACACCGTCAGGTCCAGAAGCTTTCCTGGGGTTCACCTTTGTTAGCATCCTTTCCACCTCATGTGCCTGCACAGTCAGTGGTTGGGAGCTGGAAGCTGGATGTGGCTGCAGACTTTTGGGTGGGGGTCTTGAAGCGTGCAAAGAAGGAGATCAGTTCCTCCACCAGTGAGGTGCTTGAGTCCACCCCTGAGTTGGCATGTCCCCTAAAGTTTGTGATCTGCTGGATTCCCTGCCACACCTGCCGGGAGTTGTTAATATGTTAATTTCAGGATGCGGGAACATGGCGGTTGGTTTAGAATCTTTCTGATTCATAAATATACGCACAGTGGTGCGAACTACAACAGCTGGTACGTATGTGTCATAACTACGACAGTGATTTTGTGTATTTTCTTATTTTAGGGGGATTAAACATTTCTACACGTTTCTTAGTGAATGAGGCCCATTGAGTCAAGACAGATCACTGATAAAAATCCATGAGTTTTCACATACTGGAAAAGTGTCATGATTAGAGTGAAGTAAAGACAGACAAATGAAGTGGGACTCAGTTTTTCCTCTAATGTATGTGTGAGTATCTGTTGAGATGCTGAGGAGGAAGTTTTGTACAGTGCTGAAGTAATAATCTTTGAGTCTTCTCTGAATGCAGTTCTGATCACAGCTCTGGTATGTCTAAGGTATGTCTCTGCAGTTTACAACCTGTCATATTTCACAGTAATTTCTCACAGACACATTTCTAGGTACACTTCCTTCAGAAGTTACTCACACCCTGAATGTGTGGTTTGGTTTCCTGTCAGTAGTAATCTGTGTGGGTGGCTTTACATGATTTATTTTAAAAGTAATGAAAAAGAAGACAGCACTTCAGCTTTTGACAGTTTTTAGCTCCTGTGTTCTGACATGTTCTCCTGATTCTATCTCAGGTTTCTTTCAGACCATGCGTCATCACTCTTCCTGTTTCTAGATGAGCCTTCTTCACTGGAAACAGAGCAGCTCATCAGAGCATTATTGCTTTGGCCCAATTCCAATTCCTTTCTTAACCCTCAATCTTAACCCTCAAGCTCAACCCTCAATCTTAGTAGCTCTCAAAACCAAGTGTTCAGGGCTATTTTGTGACTTAGAAATGGGACACCCCTTAAATGCAAGTGAAATTGTTGTGGACTGTCTGTCAGTTATTCCTTCGGTTAGCGTGATCAAAAAAATATCTGTATAAATAACACAACCACGGACATATTCAGCTGTCACAGCATACCATAGTTTATTGAAAGGTAAACACCAGCTATAACTATCGTTACATAACTCTGCTGCTACAGGAGATGACATTAGCCCGGTCATCTTATACCATTATCGGCACAAGCATGTTATATAGGCTGTTATCTTGATAAAACAATTACATTACCACAGAGAAAAATGACCATTTTGTAACGTTAACTAACTTTAACGAAAGCAACATGGCTTGTGGCGTGGCCTGCGATAACTGTTTTCTAGCATTTTATTTTTATTTACAAGACGTTGTTGCTCCATTTATTAGGTATTTTACCCAGATTTGATTCTATTATGTTACCAAAAGCATTATAAATATAGAGGTAATTGTTTCTTTTAACTATATTTGTAGCTCGCCTTCTCTGCCGCTTTGGACGCCATGTTTATTTACCGACAGTATGCAATGCATTCTGGGTAGCCCTTAGTCCCAAGGGTGGTGTCGGAGAATCTCAGTATTGAGGGAGATACAGCCCTCAGTCTTGCCCCTCAACCTCAACTTTCTGAGAATCGGGACAGCACTTACACTTCGCGGGAGCGCGCATTTTGAGATTGAGGGTTAAGACAGGAATTGGAATTTACCCTTTGTATTTTCTAAGGTATCTAATCAGTGCACACCCATGAAGATCAGTTTTCTTCAAGGTTACAAATAACAGTTTCCCTTCAGAGCCCTGTTTCTGGTAAGTTTTAGGCCAGTGCATATCGAAGAACTCCTCAGCTCAGCATCCATGTACAGAAAAAACTCACTGTTGGTCATAAGGCCCATTTTCATCTGTAGTCCCAGGAGGCCGGAGCAGTTTCCATAACAGTGGGAATAAATTAAAAAAAAGACACCATATCATTGGTGTGGACACAGTAACCTTCTCCAGTTCTGTGGTTTAACACCAAAGTGTAGAACCTCTCCCGCTTAAACACCAGTTACTGAGTGAGTGTGGGGACTCTGCAAGCAAAAAAAAACAGTTGAAAGACAATATCTTTTATGTAACTTGTACGTGGTCTCAGATGACATCACCCAGTTTCTGAAGAGGTGTCATGAAGCCTAAGATAGAGGTTGTCATTTGGACATAGCCTAGCAGACACTTACACCTGTCACTCAAAGAGGCCACGCCCTTAACTTAGTCTCAGCTGAGCCCCCACTGTACGCTTCAGTAACCATGTTTGGCTCATCAACTTACCATCCAGACTATCGTCCAGTTTCAGAAGCCTTAGCACTCTGCTGACCTGACCTGAACCTTGACGTGGTCAGTGCACATGGAGCTCACCACACCCACGTCCACGTCAACCAAAACAGGAGGGAGAACTGTAGCTGATGGGTTGAGTCAGTGCTTCAAACATGATTCCTGCTGACAAGAGGCTTCAAAACTCCACATCAGAAAAAGATGGGGGTTGTTGCCAAGTGCTGGGCTGACCAGTCCAATAAAGAGGATCTTGGCCACACAAGCAGAGGTGGGAAAAAACAAAGTATAAAAACTTTGTTACTACACTGAAGTAGATTTCAGATATCTGTACTAAACTTGAATATTTATGTTTTTGATGACTTTGACTTTTACCATTGAACACACGTCTGTACTTTCTACTCCTTCTCCACTACTTCCCAAAACTGGCTTGTTACTTGTTTCTACCTTTGTAGATGACAACATGACGTAAAAGACGTAACAACAAAGAGAGGGAAAGTCAACCATGGAGAGAGGGCGTTGAGCAAGAGTATGGTTCACAATACAGAGAAAAACACCAATGGCAGCATGCGTGAAGAAAATGAACCAGGGAATATTGCGGTCACCGCCACCTATAGAAAAGATCCGGTGAAGCAAGACATTCTCCATCCATGGCTTCATTTAAGAGAGTCCTGGTGGCTAAGATGCTGTCGGCTCTAAAGTTTAGTCTTTATTATTCCATCTGAAATTTGTCTTGCAGCAAAACTATACTGTGTCCAGTGATGTTTTTTTTTTTTCATTGTGCAGGTTGTTATCAAAGGGGGAAAACAATCATATCTTGTATAGTTAGAACATTTTTAATTTTGCAGAGTTAACGAAAAAGGCATAGTGTATCATTGAAGATAAAAAAAAAATTTAAATAAAAAAAAAAAAAACATTTTTACTTTCTATTTTTGTGCCTAAGTACAATTCAGAGCATGTACTTTCTTACTTTCACTTAAATAGAGGAGCTGAATAAGTACTTTTACTTTTATCAGTCTTTTATTACACAAGTATCTGTACTTCTACTTAAGTAAAGAATGTGAGTACTCTTGCCATCGCTGCACACAAGTTACTGAGATGAGCTGAGGTTGAGGATGGAGGAGAGAGGAGATTTCAGGAAGAGCTCAGACTGAAGACACATGAGTAAAACACAAATGAACATCATGTTTTATTGAAGAGGACATGATGAGACTGGAGACTGAAAAGGAACAATTGTAATCTACATGAACTCTGCCTCTGCCCCAGGTCAGCTTTGTTCTAAGAAGCTGTACAATCAAGTTATCCTGTACTTCTTATGAAAACTTGTTAATGTTGGTGCATGCTGTCTATCATTAGTCCCCAGGCCCCAGACTTCCCTGATGGGCTCCTGGACACTGTGAGCCAGGACACGATGTGATATCTAACAGTGTGAGGAAGAGGAGGATGAAGGATGAAAGGACTGTTACTTCATCGTGTTCAATGTCGTTGACACGTGTGCTTCAATGTTAGCGTGCTAGCATGTATAGAAACATACATACAGCACATGTGCAGCCAACTGAGACTGATGCTGCTTATCTCCCAAATGCAGGCACATGTACACCCACAGCTCATTAGCCAAACTCCCAGCATGCAGTTGATGCCAAATGTGAGGCACACACACAAACACACACACACACACGCACACATACACACACATATTGGCCTGTGTGTTAGTGTGTAAGGTTTTGGGTGCCAGAGGTTGATACAAGCTTAATTTTATCTCTGCTCCTTCAGCTTTGTCTCTCTTTATCTTCACAAAGCACCTCACACTTCAAAACTGCCCCCTGCAGGCTTCATGTGCACGCTCTGAAGCTTCACGTGAACACTGCAGATATTACTTTACATTTTCATTTTGTGTACTGTTCACTGAGTTTTATAGCCTTTCATCCATCAACGAAATATTAAGGGGGACTGAGAGTCCTTGTTGACTGTGAAGCTGAAACACTGTACAGCTTCCACTGTTGCCTGGCTGCAGTGTCGGTCATAAAGCCCGTCCGCTTCATGTTAAAGGTAGGGTCTGCAGAATTCCAGAAAATAAACTGTCAGCTTTTACAGGAATAATCCTGTTCAATCTACATCTCTGGGCCTCTAAACACACGTGTCAGTGTCTACCTAAGCCCCCCCACCCCAACCCTCTCTCCCTATATGTTGGTTCTTTGCTTGACTCAGGACGTTTCAGGGTAGGCGTAGTCACCAGCCAATCAGAACAGGCATAGTGTGCAAGATATTTTGCGTGTAACTGATAGCGAGTGGGAGAAGTTATCCCATGCAGCTACAGTAGTGGCCATAACACAGAGAAAGGATGATACAATATTTTCAGGATGCCTCATTTACCTGCAAGAAGTCAGGTCTAGAGCTGCCCTCATTAAATTAAAGAACGAATGTTTACTGTTAACCATTTTTCTTCTTCATTGGATGGACTATGGGGTTACACGGTGTCATGCTGCTATGCCATCACGCTATTATGTAGCTGATGCAGCTGTTGGCATCTGGCTTGAGCGCCGTCACGGTTGGCTATGGAAACACAAAAAGGATCAGGCTCCCCAAACTGTACTCATCCATACCAGACCGCTTGGTGGAAGCTCAGGGGCTCTGGTGTCTCTTCATTGGCTACCCATAAAATCCAAAATGTAATTTAGAATTCTCCATCTGACTTTCAAAGCTCTTAATGACACTAAACCACACTTTCGTAAAGAGCTCATTGGTCCAACCAGCATGCAGCCTGCTTTTTGTCTCTAAAAGTAAGTATGGGAGGTGGCCTTCAGTTATCAGGCTCCTTTTTCGTTCAGGGTCGAGAAAGCAGAATCTCTCTGTACTTTCAGAGACAGCTTTGAAACTTTCTCTAGTATATATTTAGGGCTGGATCAAGTCTGGACCAGCTCTGCAGACAGCTCTTTACCTCAGTTCACATCAGTGGAGAGTTTCCCAATGTCCACTCTCTCACTCTGATCCAGTGACATCATGTGAGAGAGGATCGTTAGCGCATCGGAGGCAGGTTTCAATTCACAGAGGAGGAAGAGGAGGAGGATGAAAAAAAACCCCAAAACATCTGTTCCCTCTCTCACACCTCCTCCTTTCTCTTTCACAGAAACACATGCACACATACACAGATTTTACAGGAAGAGTCAGAAAAGTTTTCTCCTTCCCTGTTCCTCATTCCACCCTAAGCCTTCGTGGTCTGAATCATCTGCTGTTCAACGGAAATGCAAAGGAAATTCCTCTAAACAAGAGTAAACTAAAATAAAAGAAACCACCTGAGGGGAAACCTGAGAAGGAAGTGAACATACACGCATACACACACCCACACACACCCACACACACACACACACACACACACACACATTTGCTCGTATATGCGATTATAAGTGAGCTGCACACCAAAGGAGCTTTTTAAGAATGAAGAACTATTAACCAGCTGAGGGAAATTGGATACAAAATAATCACAGGGAACATTTCAGTTTCAACCTGGAGGTTTTCAAAAATGCTAAAAAGAAAAATACTGTGAAGTCATTCAGAAATAGAGCACCTGGACTGATTGTTGTTGATGAAATGTTGTAATAGCAATGATAATAATACTAAAAAGAATAACACATTTTATTTAAAATACCTTTCTCAACACCCAAAGACACTTCACAACAAGAATAAAAGCAAAAATACGCAACAAAGATGAGAAAAAACAACACGCAAATTTACAAAGATGAAAGGTGCTGAGACAGGCGGAGGGCACAGAGGGAGTGGAGGGAGGAGGAGGATATGCCCAGCGCACGTGGAATTTTATGTTTAAAAACAACAAAAAATGTTTTAGTTTACATGTTTTCTTAATGAAAAATAACAGAACATTAATATGAACTATAAATAGATTAATGAAATGAATTATTTTGCATGGATCTTGTTATGAACTTAAAGCTTTTTTTGACTGTTTTGTTTTGTAGTTGCTTGAAGGCAAATAAAGTAATAGCACCAATCAGAACCCAAGGTTGTGGTTATTAATACCAGGAGCTGCTATTTATTTATTTATTTAACCTTTATTTAACCAGGCAGGTTACCTGAGATCAAAATATCACTTTAAAATCTCTGCTAAAATGATGCCTGCTTTGATGCAGGCATGAAAACGGGTCAGGGGTGAAAAAGGTGAGAAGTACAAAACCCCTCTAGGGGGGTCCAAGAAAATGTTGCATATTTTGCATTTAAAAGCACCAATCTGATGCATTTTGAGAGAGAATCCAGCAGAATTAAAAGACAGTCTGAATGTCAGGGATTGCCATTAAGGTCAATTTGAGGGCGGCAAATCAAATGTACTGGTCCCTCCACTTCAACTACAGACCCAGGAACGTGACATTTGGTTTAAAAAATGAAGGCAAAACAATTTACTTTCAAAATTAGGCAAAGAAATAGTTGTGATGCAAAAGGAATCCATTAAAAAGCATTTTCTCATTTGTGAAGTTCTTCATCTCAAAGGAACTTTAATAAGCTCATGTGTGGAATATTATTACATATATGTCTTTATGTTGTACACTTAAACCGTGTTAGGCTGATTTGATGTAGCTGAGTGATCTAATATGAGCAGATCTCCTGATTTATTTACATATCAGATAAGAGAACAAATTAAATCCTTCAAATAAACTTTACCGGCATAAATGCGCGTGGAGAAACAGACATTAAACGTTGGCTGAGGAAGTAAATGACACGATCTCACACTGATGTCTGACAAAATGACAGTAAACTGGGTGTGTGTGTATGTATGTTGGTTTTAGTAAGATTGTGTGTGTGACTGCGGAATGTGTGATTGTGTCGGGTGGGGGTGGTTGGGTAGGGGAGCATGTGGATTTGCTTTTAATCAGATTTAAAGCACCTTTGTGCTACATTTATTGCATGAAAAGTGCTTCATATATAAAGTTTTGATTTACTTTTTTGATAAACAGTGGTGAAGTTGAACTTCTTCTAGCTGAAGCAGCTGGCTAAGGTAGGGCCTTATCTTCCTTTTAATGACTTAGAGATGATTTTATCACAACTAGTAAAGATGACTGCAATACACTTTATGTTGGTGTTAAGCCCGGTGTATGTCGGACACATCTGCAAGGTCTGTGTGATTCCTTGCAGATGAATGATGTCATTTTAGCAGCCTCTCCCCCTCCTTTCACATGGAGAATTTCTGCATCACAGACCTCCGAAAATGTATAAGTAGCCCCGAGAATGTGCGCTAAAACAGAAGCATTGAAGTGATTCATCACACAGAGATCACTGTGATGAACAATTCTATGTGGTCACACTTAGATGACAAATTGAATAAGTTAAAAATAAATGTCGTAAAAGGTGTAAACAAGTGCAGACTTCCTCTTCTCTACTTACGCGTTCTGGTGGACTTGTCTCTGCGAACACCACCTCCTGCAGTTTGGTAACAGACGCCAACAGACCACTTCATTTCTGTGGGAAAGCATAACCCAGCCTTTCGTCAGGCCTCTCCGTCTCGTCTGCAGCTGGTCCAGAATGCTGCTGCTCACCTCCTCACAGGAACTTGTAAATGTGAGCACATCACTCCTGTCCAGGCCTCCCTTCACTGGTTTCCCTTTCAGTTTTAGGGTTAATTTTAAGATCTAATTGTTTGATTACAAAGAATTGAATAAGCTGACTCCACCCTACCTTGGGTCTTCAAGAGCCTTATGTTTTGTCATGGTCACTGAGGTCTGCAGACCTGTCACTTCTGGGTGAACCTATTGATCCGCTGAAGAACAGGGGGGACCAAGCCTTTGCCATTGTGGCCCCCAAACTCTGGAACCATGTGCTGCACTGGCATTCCTAGGTCCTGTACAAGAGTTTGTTTAATTTTATTTTTTTATTGTTTGTGGGGTTTTTTTGTTTTTTTATTTGTTTGGATGACTGTTATTTTTTGCATCCTCTTCTCTTCCTATGTCACTACTGTAAAGCACTTTGTTAAACTCTGTTGTTTTTAAATGTGCTTCTATAAACCCCATAAATGAAGTTGGATTAGATTGGCTTGGGTTTACACCCTGGGGGCCACTTCTCCTCCTGAACTTTTTTCCCTTTTCTTGAACTTGTTTTGTGCAATATTTTTGACTTTTATTGACACAACACTACCTGGAGCAGACCCCATCATTTTACAGTCCACAGACCACATCTGGTCCTCTCCCTGCACATATATGTACTACTTGAACATCACTAGACCTCTAAGATACTTAAGTTGTTGCCATGTACATGTGTATCACTTCTGCACCACTTACACTGATTTGTTCTACCTGGATTGTGCATTAAATGACTCCAGCCGGAAGCTGCTGTCTTTACATTCCCACAAGTACAAACAAGTTTGCTGTCACCGCTCAAGTGAAGTAAAGCGTGATGCTCTGCATAAAAGATTTCATTGGGAACATTTCAGGGAATTTGGTCAACTTGTCCCATAACTATTGCTAAACATTTCAGATCAACTAAACCACGCTGTTGTAACAGGAGCAGAATGTGTCTTGGTTTCATTGTCTTGCTGAAATAATCAGGGACATCCCTGAAAAAGACAAAGTGTCTTGGATGGCAGCAGATGTTGCTCCAAAACCTGGATGTAGCTTTCAGCATTAATGCTGCCGTCACAGATGTGTAAGTTTCCCATGATGCCATGGGCACTAACACAGCCCCATACCATCACAGATGCTGCTGTGGACTCGTCAGACCACAGCAGACTTTTCTGCTTTGCCTCAGTCCATTTCAGATGAGCTGAGGCCCTGAGAAGGTGGCAGCGTTACTGGATGTTGTTGGAAGGATTGAGTCTTTTGGGGATTTTATACCTTTTATATCCAATCATGACACTCACCTGTTTCCAATCAACCTGTTCACCCATGGATAATCCAAAAAGCTGTTTTTCAGCATTCAGCAACTTTACCAGACTTTTGTTGCCCCTGTCCTAGCTTTTTTGAAACGTGTTGCAGGCATCAAATTCAAAATGAGCAAATATTTGCGCAAAACAATAAAGTTTTTCAGTTTGAACATCAAATATCTTGTCTTTGTGGTGTATTCAATTGGATATAAGTTGAAAATGTTTTACAAATCATTGTATTCTGTTTTTATTAGCATTTTACAAAATGCCCAAACTTCATTGTGTAACACTTATGGTGGATGTATAAGGATAATATGAAATAAGGTAGTTCAATGGAATAATAGGTTCGACTGCTAGAGCTCAGTGGAGTGTTTAAATGACAACCAGACACAAGGTGAACGATAATTTGCCAGCTTTAGTAATAAAACAAAGATTAAAAAATATATATATATATATATAAATAACAAGACAGTTGTAGCATAAGATATTCGAAAATGTCACTATCAATTTGGCCAATATTGCATCAAAAAATTTTACGTTGCACCCTTTAAAATCTATCCTTTTTTCTAACAACCTCTGTTCAACCACAGTTGCCAACTTCAAGTTCACAAATAACACGTTTGTATCAAACACATTTGCAAATACTTTCTTCTTTCGTAAAAATATCCAACAACAGCCACCAATACACAAGTACAGTTATCTTGAGATATGTCAGGTTTGTCTTAAGTTTGTTAAAAGCCAAAAGCAAAAAAATGGAAGGTTCATAGTTCCCGGTATTTACGGACATAATAATAAGGTAAGTCTGTAGAGTTCAAAACTCAAGTGTGAAAAAGTAGTGCAGAGGGCTGAGTGTGTAAGTATTTGCAGTGATGGGGTCCGACCACACCAGGGATGTACAGTAACAAGGTATCCAAATCTTTTCTCTCGCTAGATCCAAGTGGGAAGGCTCACCAACAGATCCAAGTTGAACAGTTGAAGAACCATCCAACGCATGAAGAATCAACCATGAAAAAAACCTGACCTGTCAATAGACAGGATCAAAAAAAAAATCAGAGAGTCAGTTATCAAATAACTACAAATTCTTAATCTGTTGTCAAGATCATTTTATATTGTTTTTAAACTAAATTATTCCATACATATAAAATAAACGAGCTACTGCTTTTAACAACCATGAAATGAATCACTCCTTTTAACATACATGAAATAAATTACAGTTTTTTTAATATTTTCTTATTTTTTTTCCAGCTTAACTCTGGTAATAACTTTCTGCCAATTCAAAATCCTAAAACATCAGACAACCGATATAAGTGGTGTAAACATAACCATTGTACACCAGTACCTCTGAAAATTCTCTGTCGTTTCATATACTTTCGATGGCTTGTAAAACTCCGCTCTCACCCTTTATCTCCCTTCATGCATGAGGTCCACACCCTAACCATAGACTGTATAAAACATGGATGTAGTCTCCGTGACATCACCCATCTGTTCCTGCAGCTCTGTTTTGAAGCTAAACGGCGGGCGCGGCCACATTGGGATTCGGACGAGTGACGAGTGCCCAAACTCACAGCTATTGGGCGCCCGTCAGTCACGTGATCCGAGCTGTGGCTCTGATTGGGTAAGCTCTCGTACGGTCAAGTTAGAAAAAATTCACCCCCCTCACAGTGTGTGCCGTTAGCGAAATAAGCGATCCAGACAGGAGACAGAGTTTGTACCAGGCTTTAAATACGCTCATTTCAGCTCTGATAACGGCCTCTTTTGAGTTCATGTGTACGTGACTTCCAATACTTCTGGAGCCAGCCCCAAGTGGTCACTGGAGGAACAGCAGCTTTTTAGCACTTCTGTGTTGTCTCATTTTTCAGACCGGAGGTTGCCATGGCAGGGTATATTTTACCAGATATAAAATACTCAGTAAAAAATGATTCTCATTAAAATATATTGGAGCGCAAGAATACATGTTGATGTGAAGTAATCTTCTGTTACTTTTTTTTCTAACCAAGTCTCATCCATTGAAAATAAATAGATGAATAAATAAAGAATAAAGAATTTAAAAGAAGGTATCATTTACAGACCCAACAGAGGCTCTATGATTTGTGAAAATCGAGGGAATCTTGGGAATTAAGCTGTTATTCTTTAAAACTTCATTAAAAACAGTGAAGGATTAAGTAATTCACAAAAACACTAGTTTGGTTTGACCTGCATGAAAAGTTCAGGCTGGTTTGACTGGCAAAGTTCACTTACCACATTAAGAAATTGGAGTGAAATATACAAAATTTAGTTTTGCTTTTTCTACTTGATGAAATTATGTTCACTTTACTTGGATTTTTTTTTTTTTCATAAAAAAGTGGTCCAGGCAAAAAAAACCCATCTTGCTTCTGCAACACAAATCAATTATGCACAAATTTAATTTTTGCCTCAATTTTCTTAAGAGGATCTAGCGGAACATTTTTGCACATTAGCAATGTTGTTCACAAAGTTGGTGAATATTATGAGAAAAAAAACAAATGCAAGTATTTTGAAAATAAATATCTTTTAATAGTTGCACTAGAAACAAAAACAGAGTATTAATCAAGAAAACATTTTACAGCACCAATAAATATATATTAATGTGAAAATATACTAAAAATGTGTGTGTGGTTGTACAAGCTCATTAAATACAAATCGAATGTTTCCAACAGCACTGAGGCAGCAGCCGAGTCATTGAACGCACCACTGGGCTTCACGGAGCACAGAGGGGTCAGTGAACACACCACAGATTGAAAAGAGCATTACTGAATGCTCGGTTGGACTTCACATGAACAGACACACACACACACACACACACACACACACGTTCCTCACAGAATTTTTCAACTTGCAAAATTTGCACTGAATGCCTTTCAACTGCACAAGAAGACACTTGATGTTTGATTTTATTCTTCTTTTTGTTTGTTTGTTTGTTTAGTTTAACCAAAGTTGCTGCCTAAATGAATACGTAAGGTTGATGAACCAACAGGCAACATTATGTTGAATTTAATTTGTGTCTTTTTGTGCGTCTGTGAGGGCTGGGCACCTTTCTGGTGCATGGCATAATGAAATAAAAATAAACTAAACTAAAACTAAAAGCACATACACACTCACACAGGAGTTGAGATATAAATGTGTCATTAGGTTTTATGGTCACAGAGAGTCCGTACCCATCAATCTGACCCGGTCGGAGCACGTTACAGTCAGGAACAGTCGGACAGTAGGGAACTCTCATCAGCCTTCATTATTCTCCTATTACTTCACAGTTAATGCAGCACAGAGACAAGGAGTCTGCTCTCTCTCTCTTTCTCTCTCTCTTTGAGTTGCTGTGTGGGTCTTAACTCTCTTTACACATTAACTCTGAAGCGTTCCCACGGTTTGTTATAACCCTGGCGGCCTCAACTCCAGAGGTCCATGTGAGCTGATGTGAAAATGCAGCAGGTAACAGTCGGTTAAACTCACTCTTAAAGAGAAAGTAGGCGGCGCAATGGGATTTAAACCATGTGACTTTCCGGTATGAGGGCTGTGTGAGGGAGAAATGGAAGTGCAAGTCGTCCTGAAATGAGGTCAGTGACAGTTAAAAAGGTTTGAAGTTGATTGAGACTGGTAGTGTTTCCTAATGTCAGTCACACTAAGAGTTAAACTCTGGGAGAAGCAGAGGATCATGTTTGGTTGCAGCACTGTATGTGTGTGCGAGAGAGAGAGAGTGTGTGTGTGTGTGTGTGTGTGTATGTGTGTGTGTGTGTGTGTAATAGCTGCTATAAAGATGTTATGTTAGCGCCTGGCCAACGTCACAGTGACTCTGTGCCACCCCCCCACACACATAAATACACAATCATACCCACACAGCACCACACTGGCCCTCTCTGATTGGTCCGTTCACACTGACCCAGCTCTGATCTGAGCAGACTCTCTCCATTCCCATGACGAGTCAGAGAGGAAAACCACATGTCCCCCTCCCCTGAAAATGAAAACCACCTGTGTTGGCGCATCATGCTAACACATGTTGGTGCTGGGGTTACTATTGGTCATCCTCCTCCCACTCACACACACTCACACTCACACACACACATGCACATACACACACACGCCTCAGCCTCAGTGCTGGTTTAAACAGGAATGTCAAAGCTTCAGTCCCCCCTCACAGAGGATGAGTCGAACAAATCAAATATAACACTGCATATAAATATATCAGACAGAATACTGAAAACATTCTATAAATAAACAGCTGAAGACAGAAGACTGAGCGCACACAGGCCGTTCTTTGGAACACAGGAGTTAAATAAGGTAGACACTGATCTGATCCCAGATCAGCCTGTCGAGTCATCTCTGCGTACCCTACAGTGGTTCACTCTCAAAGACATTAGGGCGGGGCTGTGTGAAGGGGGCGGGGTCAGGAACAGGAAGTGGTTGGTACCTGTGACTTCACTTTTCATTTGCTCTGTAACTCCAACAATGAATGTGTCTTAATAACAAAATAACAAAAGCAGTTTCTTCATGTCCCAGAGTTTAATCTGGTTAAGTCTGTCATGTAACCCCAACACCCAAAGCTTCACATTATCTGTCTCCATGGTAACCTGAGCCCATCACTGTGAGAGACAGTTAAGTGTTTTTTCGTTCAGCAGAGACATTTATACATTATAACCTCACAGAGGAAACTCCTTTAACCACAGCAGCTCCTCCTCCTTTTACCGGTCAGGTCCAGAGGGCGTCGTCAGCAAGTCTCTTTGTTCAGAGGTATCCTTCCGCCCTGCAGTGTCCAGCATCCAGTGAATGGTTACACTAAATAAAATATCTCTTCCTCAGATGAGCTGTTTCCATTCGCACGCCGACAGGTGGCGCACTCGTTTGCTTTAAATAGAGTGGTCTCGTGGTAGCAGCGGTACACATCGTCGGTATATATGAACATAAATATTAAGATATTCAGACAGACAGCCAAGAGCTGCCACCAGTCTCTGGCTCTCGTCCTCGTTTCTGTGTCTTTGCAGGAATGCATCGTCACGTCTCAAAGTGCTGTGCAGAG